>JAANYP010001127.1:112773-390515 GCA_020465985.1 Centrapalus pauciflorus
TTCACTTCTTCACACTGTCTTACAAGGCATTGTCTTGTAACCTGTTCAACTATTGAACACAACCTGTTCTCACAAAGGAGAACAGGCTGAAGGCACAGTTTGAAGGGAGAACAGCTTGAAGACTGAGAACCTTGTGTTGACCCTGATCATCACAGGTTAGACCAACAGCGTAGACCAAAAGTTTAATTACCTTTCTTCAAAATTAAGTTATTTAATTTATGTTTTATTTAACTTAATTACTGCGGATAATGTGTGTTACGTGTGTTAGTGATCAAAAAGGTCAAGTGGTCTGACAAATGTTTCTGACATGGACAACCGTTCCGTTTTCCGTTAACAAACATTTCAAATCAAACCGCCCAAACCTTCTCTCTCATACACAATCACATTCAAACCCTATAAATACCAAACCACTGTTTCATCTTCGTCTTCCTCATCATCTCCAGAAATTCTCAAGAACCCTAAAATCGACTAAGTGTCTTTTGCTTCTTCAAACTTCAAAAATCCCCAAATGGCTCACAGACCTAATCCCTTTCTCCCAGTATTTGTTGGTGAGGATGTCATCAAACATTCATCCATCACCACGATGCTGACCATCAAACCCACCAACTACATTGCAAACCTTACTATCCCCAAAAACTATGTGGGGAAGGGTTATGAACAAATGGTGGAGTTTCTGAAAGTTCATCCGTTGAACTATGCAATGACTGCATCTCCTGGTGTCCTGTACCAGGAGATGGTGTATGAGTTCTGGTATACCTGTGCCTACCTTCCAGAATCCAAAGTCATTAAGGGCACAATACTCAATGGGACTCAGACCATTGAGATCAACACTGATCTGCTCAGGGAGGTGCTTCATCTACCAACTGCTGCTTCTTATGATGAGCCCCAAGCTGAAAACGATCAAATGGGAAATCTGCTACGCTTCTGTGGTGTGGCAGAACCTAAAGTTGGAGCAACACTGTTCAGGAAGGACCTCTCTCCTACCTACAGTTTCTTGTTCGCCTCTGTGGTGATGTGCTTCAGCAGTAAAGTTGGTTCCTTTGACCAACTGAGCCGAGATGAAATCCCTGTAGTTCTGCAGCTTGTGGATGGAACTAACATGGATATGGCCAAATGGATTTTTCTGAATCTGAGGAACCTGGTGCAGCAAGAGTCAAGACCAGCTGCTGTTCGATATCCCAGGTTTCTGAGCCTCATTATCAGGCATGTATGTGGTGAGCATCTCTATAACTCTCAGCCTATTCTTAAGACTGCTGCATTCCCAGTTATTGGGAATAGAGTTTTCTATACTCCAGTCCTGCAGAATGAGCCTCCTCTATCAACACCAATGAGGAGGCTGCTAGGTTTGGTGGAAGGACCCTCTACTGTGAGGGTGGATCCAAAGACTGCTGCCACCAGCAAATCCAAAGCCAGGTCCAAACTTGTAAAGAGGACCCTGGCATCTGCTGAAGCTGGGCCTGTGAAAAAGAAGGCCAAAACAGCTCCATCTGTGTCTGTTCCCTTAGCCTCTGTGGCTGAGACAGAGCAGACTCCTCACCCTGGCTCATCTGTTGAGCCTGAAGCCTTTGTGGCTGGTGCCTCTGTGGCACAAGAGACGATGGAACAGGCCAGCCCCACTGTTCCTAGCCCAGTCTCCCATCCTGTCCAAACAGATCCTCTCCCCACTCCACAATCACCTACATCATCCATCCATTACCAACGCAAATCCCTAGCCAAAAAGAAATAAGCCCACAAAACCATCTCCTCTGTTCCCTCTCAACAGGGTTCAGTTGTACAAGAAGCAACCCAAGCTGCCTCTCCTATTTTGGGAGAAGGTTCAGCTCATTTGGAGCCTGCTTCACTCCAGCCTGAGTCACCCTTGAGTCAGCCTAGACCCTCTGGTTCCTCCCAACAGGAACCAGTTGTACAAATGGAGATACCCACATCAACTATCCCAGCCTCCCAAAAGGCTGAGGATATTGAAAGACAGGAGCCCTCTCCGCTCCACACTGAGTCCACACTGTCCCCCACTCATATCTCCTTACACCCTGAGTCTGCACGAGGTGCCCACGCTGCTGATATAGACCAATCAGCAGCTCAGCCTCAACCTTCTGTTCCCCATGATTCAGCTGTTCAACACCAAACAGCTGCTGAGGGACCAACAACACAAGCTGATGAACCTCAGGGATCATACCATCCCTTTGGTGAGGCTGCTTCCTCAATGCAAAATCCATCAGCAGGTTTCACCACTGCTGATGTTGAAATGCATATCCCATCTCCCAATGACGAGGTGCCTTTAGACCAAGGCACTGCAGAGGGAACCACCACTGGTCTTCATGAGGGTGTTGCAACACAAGCAGCATCTGAAAGGCCCCAAACATCATCCCCTTTTCCTAGTGATGCAGCTACAGCCGCTGCTGAAGGTCCTCTTGATCCCTCTAACCTGGGCCATCTTACTTTTGCCCAGGCTATGGAACTTCTATCCCAAGTCCCTCTTCCTTCTCCATCACATCCTCAAACACCAGCCTCATCATCATCTTCTCCCTCTACCCACTCCAAACAATCCACCCATACACCACCATCTCCCAAAGACCTGCCTTTGAAGGATCAGCTTTCTTTGCTGACCAACAAAGTTGGTTCTTTGGAAACCACCATGCACTCATTACCATCCATCATCTCAGACTCTGTGTCTGAGCAGCTCAAAGGATTCTTTGATACGTTTAAAGAATCCTTCCCAGTTACTCCCCAAACTGACAACTCTCCACAGCTGCTTGCACTCACTGCACAGCTGCAAACTGTATCCACCTCTGTCTCCTCTATCCTCTCAATACAACAGGACTCTGTGTCCTCCATGGCAGCCATTTCCCAACAGCTGTCTTCTATCCTCACTTCTTGTAACTCTACCCTTCCTACTACTTTGGCCAGCTTACAGACCGTCATTGGTTCCCTATCCAACTCTGTATCATCAGACCTTGCTGATGTGCGAGATTCACTAGAACTTCATCTTGCACAGCTGCAATCTCTGCTGTTCACAGCGTCTGATAGGGAAAATCTTCTTAAGTTGACCACCCTTGCTGATTCCCACACATCTTCTCTTCAAACCTGTCTTTCCCAACTTAGTGAGGTGAAGGATAACTTGGCTTACTTAGTGAACAGCCTTGTTGGTCCTAAACCCTCTAAACCTGCTGGCAAGCCTGCTGACTTTGTGTCTTCAGGCAGACCAGGTGTTGAAGTCGCTGCTTCATCTCCTTCAAAGGGGGAGAAGTCATCTGCCTCGAAGACTAAGTCTAAGGGGGAGAAAACTTCTTCTCCTAAGGAGATACCAGTGTCTGCAACTCACACTGATCAGCCAGCAGAAATTTTTGAAACAGGTGCAACTGAAGGTGCTTCTCAAGCTGTTATGCCTACTCAGGCTGTCTCTTCAAACCCTGCTCAGTCTAAGGGGGAGGAGAGCATTCCTGAGGACAGGCCTAGCAGCAAAAGGAAAAGGCACCTTATTCTTTCAGAAGAAGAAGAAGAAGAAGAAGAAGAAGAAGAAATTCCTGAAGCTGCTGTCCCTAAAGCAGCAGCTAAAGGAAAAGAAAAGGTAGCTGAGGATCCTATGCAGCAAAAACAGGCAGTGATGCAATTTCACAAGACCAGAGCCAAAGAGATGGGCCTCCCTATGCACAAATACTTTGAGTTTAGGGATGAACAGCTTCAAGCTCTGGAGGAATTAAGAAAAGATGTACAATCTGCCAAAGCTGCTAAGTCCTTTGCCCTCCAAGAAGCAAAGAAAGTTAAAATGTCTACCTTGGAGATGCAAAAGAAAATAATGGAAGCTGCCAGGAAATCAGCAGGAGAAAAAGAGAAGGAAGTAGAGAAAGGTACTCAGGTCTCTGTGACCAAATCAACAGTACCATCTGCCAGAGCCAAATTCCACTTTGACAACTTGGCCAGAAAGAAATTTCATGATGTTGCTACTAGAAGGCTTGCCAAGGAAGCAATTGTCAAAGCTGTTCCCATATCAAGAAAAGGCACACAGTGGAAACTTCAGATCACCAGGATGGGTGCAACAGGCCCTGAAATGGAATCATATGATCACACTGATGTTGCTCAAATGGGTTACAGGGAATGGGTGGAACTGGCAGTTGCCCTGAGCCAGTCTAAGTCAGAAACGGCTAAGACTATCAGGGCATACATCAAGAAGTTGATGGAAAGAGTAAGTGAGCTGGGCCTAATTCCTAAAGAAGTAAAAGAGGGTGTCTCTGTGACAAGCCCCAAAATAAAGGCCAGAAGGAAAAAGAAGGATACAGAGATGGAAATACTCCTTGCTCAGATTGAACAGGGCGACCATGCCCTTGAAATAAAAGGAATTGACTACAGTTTGCCTGAAGGAATAGAGTTTGAAGACGGCAAAATAATAGAAGAACCTGAGCTGGGGGCATTTTTTGTAGATCCTCTAACTCAGAAGAAGTGCTTCCAAAGAGCTTCAGATCTATACAAAGTTGATCTGAGACAACTTACCGCCTTCAGACTGGCAGTTTCTTTCAGGCAGTCTAGCAAGTGGAGAGCAGCCATCTGGGAACAGCTCAGAGGCTTCTATGAAAGAGGGGAGCTCAATGATCCTAAGTTCATGATAATCAGAAGTGAAATTGAGGAGATTGAGGATACACTGGAAGAATTGGAAAGGATGGTTCAGGATCCTTCTCCACTGATTTGAAGTCCATCTATCATCTGGGTAGGTGAAGAATGGAAGCTGTCCATCAGTTGGACAGGCTTGCCATTATCTGCTCCCACCTCAAACAGTCCAAACATCTGGTACATTAGTTGTACACTCTGTACATTAGTTGTACATTGTTACATAAGTTGTAATTTTTGTTTTTACATTAGTTGTAAAATACTTTAGTACATTAGTTGTACTCTTGTAAGAACATGTGTTGTTCTAGTATAGTCAAGAATCAGTGTATATATAAACTGATCTTTTACTTTACTGTAATGTTGTAATTTTATTTCAACAAATGTACTGTAAAAATATATAGTGATTTTTGACAGGACCAGCTTGAACTGGTTATTGCAAATAGGGGGAGATTGTTAGGCACAAAAAGGCCTCAGTCAAACCTGTTCTGCATCTGAGGGGGAGATTTTATAATCAAACCTGTTGATGCATTTGAAGGTTGAATTTAAGGCCTGTTATATGCCTTATTGAAACCTGAAAATGATTTGCAATATCAGTCTAAAGCTGTTCTATATGTTGCATGTGTTGCAACCAAGACAGTTTGTCCAAGCTGCTCAGTCTGCTGATCAGGCTGGACATAAACTGTCTACGCTGCTCTACACTGTTGAGCAGCTTGGGCATTTTTAAAGTGTTCTGTTCTTTGTGAACAGAAACTGTTCTTTGTGAACAGGCTAAACACTTTATGGAATTTGTTTCCAAGTCATCATGTATTGTTTTTGACTACAAGATCAGTTTACAAGTCGAAGACAAAGTGGAAAGCAGAACCGCTCAGCCTGCCCAAGCTGTTCTGTCACATGAAGACAAAAGGTTATTTGAAAAAGGGTGACAGACCTTTTTCTTATATCAAAATAGGCCTTTACAAGGAAGAAAGACGCAAAGTTGACATTCCTAAAATGGTTAAAGGCAATGCAACAGTAGACAAAGTAAAAAGACAAAAGTTCTGCATGAGAAGTCAAGTCTGCTTTTCAGAAAAGTGCAGAAAAGGTTATGTTGTCTTTTCAACAAGACTTCTACTTTTTCATTCCGTCCAATGAAGATGTTTCTCTTAGATCCTCTAAGTGAGTATAAAAGGAAGCTTCTAAGGTCAGAAAGAAAGGTGAAGAAAGCTAAGTGCTTAAACCAAGAGTGAACGTGCAAGTGTGATCTTCATGCATGCAAGTCTTCTGTAAACCAGCATCTGTGTGTCTAAGCTGTTTTACCTAAGCTGTTCCTTAAAAGTCTTGTAAACACATTGAGTGCATCTTAGTGAGTGTATTCAGTGTATACTAGTTCGAGTCTGTCTTAGACTAGTAAAACATACTGTTGTATCTGTCATCTCAGCTTGAACCATTCCGCATTCAAGCTTGTTTGTAATTAACAAATTGTTGATAATACATACAAACATTGAGAAAAGAGTGTGTAGTTTTTAAATTGCTGTATTCACCCCCCTCTACAGCTTATAACTATATACTTTGGGAACCTCTCGGGACCTACAATGTTTCACTTCCGCAGCACATGTCGGTCGACATTTAGACTCGAACACCCACATCTTTTTTTCTTCAAAGACAACATCCTCATTTCTTTCAGGGCGATTGAATTTAGTCTGGATATCTTGAAGGTACATTGAGCAAAATGTTAAAGCTTCTTCAGCAACATAACCCTCAGCTATAGAACCTTCAGGTCTCGCCTTATTTCTAACATAGCACTTTAGTTTTTTCATGTACCTTTCAATCGGATACATCCATCTCATATATACCGGGCCTCCGCAAAGTGCTTCATCAGGTAGATGCAAAACTAAATGAACCATAATGTCAAAAAATGCAGGAGGGTAAATCATTTCTAATTTGCACAAAATTGTAATTATGGCTTCCTTAGCTTTCCTCATATCCTCCACCAGCAGCGTTCTAGAGCAAATTTGCTTAAAAAATGTACAAAGCTCTACTATTGGTGTGTATATATCTTTGCCCAAAAAAGCTCTAACTCCAATCGGTATCAAACGTTGCATTAGAATGTGACAGTCATGAGACTTCAACCCAGCAATGTTAGTATCATTATCTGTCACTTTTTTGCGCATGTTAGATCCAAACCCATCAGGCAGCTTAACACCTTTTATAAGTTGACAAAAATGTTTTCGGTCAGCATCTGTGAAAGAGTATTTTGGATGGGGTTTAAATAACTTGTTACCCCTCTTTTGCAACCATAATGATTTTTGAATGTTCAACTTTTCCAAGTCGATTCGTGCCTTTGACGTGTCTTTAGACTTATCATTCATCAAAAGAGTACCCAACAAACTATCACACACATTCTTCTCAATATGCATGGCATCTAAGTTGTGCTTCAACTGAAGAGAAGACCAATACTCGAGTTCAAAGAATATACTTCGTTTAGTCCAGTTCAATTCAAAAATCTCACGTTTTCTCTTAACACCTCCAAAGTCGGGATGTTTTCCCGGTGTACGAGTTGGAAGACGATCTAATTGAGCTGCTATTTCATCATTATTAAACTTCCTCGGAGCGGCTCTTGACTCGTGTTGCCCGTTGAACTCCAAACTCGTTCTCCATGGGTGATTAGGATCTAAGAATCGGCGATGACCAACATATGCTGTTTTATTTGTTACACGACATGAGGAGTGTCTTCATTGCAAGTCGGACATGCTTTGTACCCTTGTCCGCTCCAACCCGATAGAATACTACGAGCTGGAAAATCGTTTATTGTCCATAACAACACCGCTTTCATGTTAAAGGATGTGTTTGTCATTACATCTTTAGCACGTACGCCTGTGTACCACAACTGTTTAAGCTCTTCCACCAACGGCCTAAGGAAAACATCCATGTCTTTTCCGGGTGATTTAGGACCGGGAATCAACAAAGACAACATAAATGATGACTCTTTCATACATAGCCATGGTGACAAATTGTATGTGGTGAGTACAACCGGCCACGTGCTGTAAGCCGAACTCATGTTACCAAATGGATTAAAACCATCAGCTGTGAGTCCTAGACGTACATTTCGAGGTTCTCTCGCAAAGTCAGGGTACTTTATGTCAAATTCTTTCCATGAAGATCCATCAACGGGATGACGCATCATACCTTCTTCTAATCGTCCGGTACTGTGCCAAATCATATTTTTTGTCGTGTATCTTGAACAGTACAAACGTTGTAGTCTGGGGGTCAAAGGAAAGTATCGTAACACTTTGTGAGGTACCAGCTTACCCTTTGTGTCTTTATCAACCCAACGACTCTCATTACAAACAGGACAAGGCTGTAACGATTTATCTTCTTTCCAGAAAAGAAAACAATCGTTTTTGCACACGTGTATCGACTCATAACGCAACCAATCTTTTGTAATTTCTTTTTAGCTACATAATGTGTTGTGGGAACCCTATTTTCTTTCGGAAATGCAGATTGCAACAATGCAAGGAGCTGATCAAACGAACTATTAGTCCATTTGTTGTTCACCTTGACATGCATCAGTTTTGCTAAAAAGTCGAGGGAAGAAAACCAATTAAGTACAGCCAGGATATAATTCGGCATTGACTTCTTCTAACAACTTAAGAAATCCTTCATCAACACTCATGTCCTCTGTATCTGAGTTCCCTTCTTCGTGGTTAGTATCGTTCCCCCTGGACTCGCCCATAATGTCGTCTATAACACTAGCCATCTCGTTAGTTGGAGGTACGTCATCTACAACCGGAGGCGGAATTCTACTTTCACCATGATAGACCCATGTAATATAAGATCGAAAGAAACCATTTATATGTATATGAGATCTCATTATCGAAATTCTTGTGAACTTATTGTTCCCACATTTTCTACACGGGCATCTAATTTGACCTCTATCGTCGACGTGTGCTTTGGATCTCTCAACAAAAGATTCGAGTCCTTGTTGGAACTCAGGAGAATTACGGTTTTCAATAGTAGTCCAGGTTTTATCGATAGACATTATGCAACTGAAACATAAGTTAGAGTTTAAGGTTTACTCTATGAGAATTAAAATTCGACGATTCGAAAAGCAACCTCGAAATGAGTTTAAAAATCAAACACGGATAAAGTATTTACACGGGTAGGCTTCTAAACCCACTTTTCGAATACCTTACCTCATATGTGAATGCACATTACACGATTGCTTGTTTAAGAAAAATTCGGCAGCATTTCCCCTTAGCTCTCAAGTATATATAAAAGTATATATACCCGAGAAGCAAAGAGAAAATGACAACTGAATCATTCTTAAACAAACAATCATGTAATACACATTCACATCCTAAATGAGATAAGGTATTCAAAAAGCAGTCCCAAAACGGGGACAGTCCGAAATTAATTACTAAATCAATTTCGGACGGGCATGTATTTTAAGCTCAAACACACACCTAACACATTTCACTATTTAAGAGTATATATTCTTTAATTACTAAATCAATTTCGGACGGGCATGTGTGGATACTTATGCAATAAAATCTTTAATAATTTATAAACAATTGACAAATTTATAAATATTTAATTACACAATAAATCTACAAATATGTTTACAAAATACAATAAATTTAACCTAATTTTAATAAATCTACAACTTTTATCTTAAAATTATTTAAATCAACAAACACAACTAAATTAATAAATTTATGATTACACAACAAATGTACAAACTTTTATACTAAATAATTACACAATAAATCTACAAACATATAATTGCATCTTAAAATAAATAACGATAATATAATTATATAAAAAAAACAACAAATATACTAATACACACACTAATATATAAAACACATATAAATACACACACTAATATATAAAACACATATAAATACACACACTAATACACAAAATACATATAAATACACACACAATAATATACTAAATACATATAAAACGTTTATAAATACTTATGAAAAACACAATAATTCTAAAAATATTTTAACAAATACTTAAAAAACCTAAGTTTGATAAATCTAAAACTTTTTTCCAAGAAAATAATTTAAACAAACTACAAATAAGTTTTACAAATCCATAAAAATAAAAACCAAATTTTGATCAATCTAAAACTTTTGTCCAAAAACAAATACACACAAATACATACATTAATATAATAAATACACAAAAGACAAACAAATACACATTTTAACACTCAAAATACATAAACATACAAACACTAACACTAATACACAAAATACATACAAATTAAAAACACACACTAACACTCAAAATACATACAAATACACACACTAACTTAATACATTACAAAATACGTACCTTGCACAGAGAGAGAGGCGGCGGCGAGAGAGAGAGCCGGCGGCGAGAGACAGCATCGGCGGCGAGAGACAGCACCGACGGCGAGAGAGCGAGAGAGATGAGATCTGAGACACCAAACACATCAATACCCACACATTACATATATTTATCCAAAAAATACACAAAACACAAAGAAAAGCTTAGAAAATCGTTACCTGCTGGAGGAAGGAAAATCGCTTGGAGAAGAAGAAGGAAGAAGTAGGTGAAAAGTGAAGAAAAGAGGGTGGAAAGGGGTGAAAAGAGGGGGCACATTGGGCGCGTTTTTTTTGGGTATTAGCGGCGACACTGTGTCGCTGCTAAAGCCTTTAGCAGCGACATCGGCTCCGCTTTTTTGGTTGTCGCTGCTAAAGGGTGTCGCCGCTAAAGGGTATAATTCTTGTAGTGTTTGTCTCACCATCCAATTCATGATGAACTCTGGGATTTGATTCCAACGTATGTAGTAATGACTTTTCAGGTCAACAATAGTTTTATATATATTGAATTAAACTAAGATATAAATTATTCTATTTATAATTATGTTAAAAATAATAAATTATATGCTGACGATAATTAAGTATTGTATAATGTCCGAAAATCCATACATATATACCCAACAAAAAATCACAATTAAATCAAATCACGATGGACAATTTGACGTTTTCCATTTATAATAAACTAGTTTATTGACCCACGTAACACATGGGTATTATTAATAAGTAATTATATTCTTAAAATTCTACAAATTTAAATTATTATTATAAAAATGTTAAATGTTGATGTTAAACTTACACAACAAGTTATATAAAATATGAAATTAATTTTATTATATTCTAATTATAATAAATAAATAGTAAAGATAAAAATATGTTTAATTGGAGTTAAATAACATATTAAAGAAAATATTGAATTAAACTATATCAAGATAGTGAAATGAAATGATAAAGTCATTTAATTATTAGATTAACTTTCAATAATATGAGTTATTTAAATACTAATTAATTCTAGTTTTTAAATTTTATAAATTAAAAGAGTAAATTGGAAGAATTAAATTAGAAGAATTAAGCGGGAAAACAAAAAGTTAGTTAGATGAGATATGTTCTCATTTATTAATACATAAAGATTAATGATGAAATCGAATCCGGTTGACCTTTAAACTAAAGATTTAAACTTTATTCAAAGTAAATTTTAATTTATAAAGCAAGACAAACTAAAGACTTATTTGTTTTTTAAAGTTGAAATCACCTTTGAAATTTAAGAAGTCTAGGTGCTGATTGATTGCATAAGAGGTTAATTGTCTGATGTCTGATTCCACTTCTAATTGATGAGAGGTGGTCCTGATAAGATACTAAGATCTGATAAGAGAATTCAATAAGTCTGTTTGTTTTATAAATTAATTTAGATTCTGTTATTTTTATTAATTTTACATATTAATTCCCAAAACCAAACAGATATCATTGATTAAAGTCAAATATCAAGTAAGAATAATATCATTGAATCAAAGTGATCTATGTAAACATTTAATATCATTCAAATAACATTAACAAGATTTAAGTAAGAAACCAATTCAAGTTTATAAGTTATAATCAAGTAACATAAATGCATTCAATAAACATATAACCAACATGCTTTCAAGAATCAAATAACAATTAAAGTTTATAAGTTATAATCAAGTTTATAAGGTTACGTTTATTAACTTCCAAATAACTTGAGTTTATAAGTTATATAGATATGTTATTGAAAAATAATAAAATTTATCAAAAAGTGTTGGAATATTTATCGTTATAATAAATATGGTAAGAGGTAGGGTAGGCGTGGGGTAGGTTGAGGGTGGGGTGGGGTAAATAGGGTAGGGTAATGGTGTAGGGGTAGGGTGGGTAGGTTGAGGGGTAAGGTGGTTGGGGATGGGTAGATTTGAGGGGTAGGGTAGGGGAGAGGTGGGTAGGTTTGAGGGGTAGGGGTGGGAAGAGATAGGGGTAGGGTGGGGTGGGATAAGGAGGGGTGAGGTGGGTAGGGCTAAGGGTGGAGATGGGGATGGGGTGGTATAAGTAAGTTAATGGTAGTTAGGGTAGGGTGAGATTAGGTGGTTGAGGGTAGGGTATGTAGAAGGTGGGGTGAGGTGGGGTAGGGTATGGTAGGGGTAGGGGGTTTAGGATAGGGGTAGGGTGGGTGAGGTAAGGTATGGGGTAAAGGTAAGCGTAGGGTAGGGTAGGGTGGGGTGGGGTGGGGTGGGAGAGACGTGTATTTTTTTGGTGTGATAAGTGGTGATAAGAAGCATATCAAAGTCTTATCCTGATAAGACATGATAAGAGAATTTTGACTCTTATGTCTTCTGCATATCAAACTCACTTATCAGTATTTCCTCTTACCGAATAAGAGGTTACCTCTGATAAGAGTCTGATAAGTGGCTATCAAACACCCCCTAAAACTTAAAATCACATCTGAAGTTTAAAATGTGACCTTAATTAAAGTCTAAAGTCCAAGACTATTAATTAATTGTAAGATTTTAAATTAATTATCTATTATATTTAATTAATTTACATAATCAACATATTACTATATTTCGATCAATACTTTAGATAATTAAAGTGATTATTTATTTTTAAATGTAAATTAATTGAACTTATATTTTAGTTGAATATTTTAAAAGCAACATCTATATCAAAACAAATGTAAATTAAAAAATATAATGACTTTTCATGTTTCGTTTTGGCAAATGTACTTCTAAAAACAAAATATGGTATGGTTATTTAATTTGGTTTGATTGTTTGAATGGTGGATGGCTTCATTATAAACTGAAATAAAGCCCGGTTAAAGCCCGGTGATTTAACCAGGTCAGATTACAAATAAAGCCAGGTTATTTAATTACCAGGTCCAAACAAAATAAAGGTTTAGAAAATACCTACATATAGCCATGTTTATTTCTAAATAACCTGGTCCAAAAAGTATTTTGTTAAATATTTTTTGTTTACAGCAGCCCTATTCCACAAAATACAAGATTCTAGAAATCTTAATATAATAGTAACCTGTACGTGCAGGAAATACAAGATTCTAGAAATCAACGGTAAACTATTTCAAAGTACATAACATTCTAATCTTACAATTTCTAGCTCTAAAATATATATGCTTCATATATCTCCTTTAAACCTTTCCATGGGAATCCGAGACCATTTTCTAAACCAACCTGTTTATTCTTCCTTGAGACTCTTTCATAACCTTCATTACACTCAACAATCTTATAGAAATCAAATAAGCGAACACTTACTCCAAATAACTTAGGTTGCATGTTGAGTATTCTTCATCACTTTTCATCACTTGCCAAGGCTCTTTTAAATCAAGGAATTTGATAAACACTTCTCTATTCTTCATCACAATGTTATTTTTGTTTATCAAATCAAGGATTTGATAAACTCACCAATGTTATCAAGTTTCGGTCAAATAACTTGCTTGGGCATCAGGGCGAAAAAGAATAATAATGCCCTTAAAATTTTTTTACATACAATATATATACTATTTCTCATTCCTTTAAATGATAATGTTCAATTGAAGCCACGATTTTAACACTTCACGGACGATAATAGGAATGGATGTAATAGAAATGCATCCCAAATTTCCAAACATTAAACTTCCAAAACAACCAAATTCACATATACGATTTCTACAAAACCATAATTTGAAACAAAAATGCAATTAATGTACCTGCAAGAGGTGAATGCAGCCATGAAGATTTCCTTGGGATATTGTTGCTTTGACTATCAAACCACCACCAATGCGTAAGACCCAAGATTTCTCAAAGGTCTTAAGACTAGGCCCCAGTAGCAATGCAATATCAATCATGAAACTAAGATAATAATTAACGGTGCAAAATTAAAGTTAATTACAAACAGAGACAATTTTAAGTAATAGGGTACAGACTTCTAGACTATTACATCAAAGCACAAAATATAAACTAGCCTCGAACCCGAAAGCTCTATCATCAGTCAAGTACCAAGGTGTTGAAACAGGTTCTAACGCACTTCAAGCTCTTTCACAGTCCTGACCTATGAACTAGGTCCAGCAAATCTTTTGCCTTTACTTGAAAAATATTGCAACAACGGGGTAAGCTTATTTGCTTAGTGAGAATGTAGAATTTATGCAATTATGAACGCGGAAAGCTCATGCATTGCACTCGGCTCATGCATAGCTCAGCACTATTGCTCAATGCACTGCACTAGGCTCATGTATTAATGGCAGTTTATAGTTCTAGCATATGATTTTTCTAAGATATCTCATGCTACTTTACTTGATTAGGTTCTCAATTGTGTATTTGTAGCATTTCAGAGAGCTTAGCTTTCCTACTATCTCATTAGTTGGTCCAAATGAGGCATCTATTCACTATGAACCAGAAGCTAAAACGTGTGCTGAACTTGATCCAAATAGCATGTATCTTTATGTTTCTGTAGCACAAGTATTTTCACTTCTATGCAATTTTTATTAATTGACTAAATACCTAATTTAGATCAAAATTTGGCACTTCGGAATTTGGCATTATATAATGGAATTGGACTAACTCACCGGTTCATCCTATGAAGGTCAAGTTCTTTTTCTCTATTGAACACTTATATAACTAAGTGTCTTCTTCTATTGCTCTTAAAATATATAAATTTTTTACTTTTTACATGGTAGTGCTAGAAAGCAACTCGCATCATAATCAAAACTCAAAAGATAGAGTTGGCTCTTTGGACTTTGGTCACGGTTGATGTTATGTCCCACGGTACAAGCTTAGTTTCTTCATATTCACAGGTATTCATTTTCAACTTCATATGAACTTGTTATTATTCTATTTGATATGGATTGTTGGATTTGTTAAGTTGCTAGTGTTGCATATTTTGAGAAAAGTGTCGCTTTAGACCTAAGGCGACATCGGCTAAGGTGGCATTTGATAAAGTGTCACATCAGCCCTAATGCAACACTTTTAAGGCCTAATGCGACATTTTGTCGGTGTTGCATTATGGTCATTTTGTAGTAGTGAACGTTACCTTGAAGCTCGTTAATGGCGCTCGGCCGCTCCCTGACACACACACACACAGTGTGACTCTCGGACAGGCTTGAAGGAGACTGGAGACGCTCCAAGGGCAAGGAGATTGGTAGTCGACAGCCATTGTCATCGATTTCTAACGGCAAGGAGACTGGAGTGCCGACAGCCATTGTCGCCTCATTTTCTGCTCCATCTTCACTGTTGTCGTCGATTTCCAAGCAAAGTGTGACTCTCGGACAGGCTTGAAGGAGACTTAGCCATCGCCTAGACTTCTGCGCCTGCCCCTTGCGATTCCTTAAGCCTCTTCAAAAATAAAGCTAGCAGATATTAATGACATCTTAGCCCAGTTGAGAGCCCCTTGCAATTGCTGCCCTTCGCCCCCCCCCCCCCCCCCCCCTTGGTCCGGCCCTGTAACTTGCCCAATTTTTGTTTCTCTCGTTTAGGTTGAGCATCAATCTTTCCAACATTTATGGCCTTGTCTAATTCTTCAATGTACTGATTAAGAAAATCATCTTGTAGTTTCATGCCTTCTGCATCTTTGAAGCTTTCTTTTGTTACATGTTTGTCCACAGGATCAAATATATGTGTGATTATGCAGGTTAATCCTTCAATATTAACTTTGAAACCTTAAGCAATAGTTGCTTCAATCTTAAGATGTTAATATTAATTTCAGGGACATATTGGACACAAGGAATTGTGTAATTGGTGTCATTTGTAGTTAACTTAATTCCTCCTATCCCATGTGCAAAAATCAGATTGTGTAATTGTGTTCATGCTCATTATCATTTATAATAAAGCAACTCTTCAATCTTTTGAATAAAAACTTGTTAGGTGACATATGTGTCAAGATCTTTGAATTTACATACCAAATATTGTTCCAATTGCCATGTTCAGTTCATTGCACCAAGAAAAGTGGCCCCTTCCTCTACAAGCATAGCACGTGATTCTTTCTTTTCTTTTCAAATTCATCAGTCCAATCTTTCTTTTGCTTCTGATTATCTTTCTTCTGTAAATTTTCCAACTTCTTCATTTGAATTCTTTGTAACTTTCGTTTTATCCATGAACCATCCTCATTATTCTTATGCTTATTCAATTTTGCAAACATGCTCTGATACGACTATTGATCAATTCGCTTGCTCCCAGACATCCATCTGATCTGTTCACATCAATTTTACTTTGATCTATCACTTCAGTTTTATATTTTGATTGGCTTGTTTCACCACTAGTGTAAGTACTAATTTGGTTCATCACTTTTGATTTGGAAGAAAGTACAGGCTTTGATTCTTGCATATTGTGGTTCGACACATAAGGATAAGACTGAGTAACAGATGGAGAAGTACAAACTTGTAGTTTTATTGATCAATCATTTGATTACATAATTGATTGGTTTAGCCTCTTCATCAGTTAAATGGACAAAATGATGCATCTGAGGATTTGCGTTAGGAATAAGTTAAATTCTCTTGTCTTCTATGATAGTCTCCAAATCAAATGAGTTATATTGTGGGTGTTGATGGTGGCATGTACTCTTACGATCTTACTGGCCCTTTTTTTTTGTCATAAGACTTAGGTACTCTGCCTGCAGTGCCTTGTCTCCTTTGCTACAACCAAATGCTGTAACATCTTCTTCTTTTGATCCTACTGCTAATGTAGCTTTTCTTGCAGTTTGATATCTTGTGGACTTAGCAAGATATGAACCTTTATCCTTGAAGACCATGATTCTAGCAAGCTTCTCATCAGCATATATTTTAATTTTTTTCAGAGTTTTCTTGTTTAGCCTCTTCATCCGTTGTTCGGACAAAAACATACATCCAGACTTGATTACTCTTCAATGGAGATGTTCAGTCTTGCATCATTGAGAGTTGCTTCATTGACGGGATCAACATTAGGATTGTTACTGTCTTGACCCAATGCCTTCAAATAGACATCCTGCCTGATAAGTGGATTCACCTAGCCTTGAAGTCTTTGAGCTACTGTATCAAACTTGTTGCCGGTACATGTCAAATTCTGAGTCACAAGGACTCAATTATTTTCTTTTTCCTTTGTCTCATACAGATGTCAGGGTTGGCCTCTTTTCATGGACACGATGTCCGGGATTCTAGAGCATCGTGTGGGCCCCTAGAAGCATGGACTAAAGAAGAAAAAGGCTTATACTCAGGAAAATTGGTAAAACGATGCCAGTATTAGCATGGAAGGAAGAAAGAATGAGGCTCGACTTTGGTAAGTTTGGTCTTAAAGGGGGTTGTTACGGATTTGAGGTTCAATGGTGTTGGGAATAAATAATAGAGATGAAACAATTATATTGTATATGTTTGTAAATTCTAAATAGTTTAGGGGTTGTTTGTGTAAATACTTAATACTTGTGTATTAAGTATAAATAGGAATGATATGTGCACTGTTGAAAAAAAAAAAGGAATATCAGATTACACAAAAATACACGGTTAGAATAGTAGAGAGAGAAGAAGATTGTTGTCCAAGATATCCAAGAACTCAATGTAATATTTCTCTCTTTAATCATTCAATATAATGTGTTGGATTGATAATTGTTCATATGAATTGTTTAATGTTGAATGAATTGCATGAAATATGAATTCACAATTGGTATCAGAGCCTAATATGGCTAAATTTGAGTGAATTTGATTCTGAATATGTAATTTTTCGAAGTACTGTTTCATAGAAAGTTTAAAAATTCGAATATCATTTTTGGATTTTGATTCTGTGGATGAAATGATTTGAATTTTGGATCGAAGGTGACGTTTTTGAGTGTGAATCTAATGAGATAAATCTCAAATTTTAATTCCAAACATACAAATTTTAATTTGGAATTTTCAGATTTTTTTTTGAAAATATTGTGTTCTTCACGTTTTTGTCTATTTTTGGATTTTTAATCTAAAATTAGACAAAGTTGTTTAACAAAAGTTGTTTCTGTGTGAAAAATGCACACTCGATCATAATTTGAGGTCATTTGGTGAATTTTTTGTTGAAAATTGTGTTTTTAAACTTGATTTTTATCTGTTTCTTATCAAACTCGGGCAATACTGAACTCATAGTGTTATTCGAGTTTTAAAAAGAAGGGATCGAGTTTGATAAAGCTTTGACCGAGTTTTATAAAGCTTTGACCGAGTTTCATGCTTATTTGATCGAGTTTCATGCTTCATTAATCGAGTTTCAAGCTTCATTAATCGAGTTTCAAGCTTCATCATTCGAGTTTCATCAAGCTTATTCGAGTTTCATTCGTTTTCAATCGAGTTTCACACTTAACCATCCGAGTTTCATTCATGATCATTCGAGTTTCATTCTTGTTCATTCGAGTTTCATACTCAATCATTCGAGTTTTATACTTATTCATTCGAGTTTGGTGATTCTTTATTCGAGTTTGAGTCTTCATCAATCGAGTTTGATTCTTATACATTCGAGTTTCATCCAATATCATTCGAGTTTTGAGTATTTGACCTTTGCTGCTTAAATTGACCATAACTTTTGACTGGAACATCGTTAGAAGGCCTACCATACGCCAAATCGAAGCTTGAAAAGAGATCTACAATTCTAGAACAGGCATGTAAATTTTCGAGGTCCAATTCCACTCCAGAAAAAAGTTACGGGCAATTTTATACAGAAAAGCTGAAATTTTAACGTCAAAAAGTCATTTCAGAGCTGATTTTTCACAAGTAATCTTTAACTGAAATAGTTTTTCAAAGTTTTATCAGAATTCACTCAGTTTTTCCATAAAAGATCTTGGAAGATTCAATTTTTCTGCAATTCATAATGGAATTTGAACAATTGTCAAAGTCTGAGCTGATTTTCAAACTTACTGAATCTGAAAAGATTCGTAAGAACAATTACGACATTCTCATTCAGTTAAATACTGATAAACATTTGGCGTTACGTGACGTACAAATATTGAATGAAGAAATTCAAAGCTTAAAAGAAAAACAAAACTCTGAGAGTTGTGCTCATCAATTGAAAATATCTGAATTACTTAAAGAACTTGATGAGCTGAAACAAGAAAATTTTCAGAATGCAACTCAACTGAAATATCTTTTGCCTGAAAGATCTGATCTTTACAAGAAAGTTCAGGATCTTGAAGATACACTTTGTAAGACAAAACCAACTGATCAGAATTGTATTTTAAACAAAAATGAAGAAATTTTTGCTCTTCAACAAGAGTTGTCTTTAACTAAAGATTTGATTGAGAAGGAAAGACATGAGTTCTTACTTAAAGAACAAGATTTTAAATCAAAATCTGAATTGTTTGAAGATGAAAGACAAATGTTCTTAATCAAAGAACAATCTTTTAAATCTGATTACCAATCATTTGATCATGACAGAAATTCAAATTTAGTCATTATCAAAAGTTTGGAAGATCAGATACTTCATCTTACAAAACAATTACATGTGTTTACTTCGTCAACTGAGTCAAAGGTTAAGACCCCTTCTTCAGTGTGTTTAAATTCCAATGTTGATCACTCTGATTTGTCTTCTGAAAGTGAAGTGAATCTAACTAACTCTGCTAAGTTTGATTCTTCTTCAGATCTTAAACTTAAGTATCTGTTAAAGATACACAGCGGCAAAGATAAAATTGTTGAACAACTTCCGGTCAAGATTTACACCGGTGAATCTTCGAAGTCAAATTTTCTTAAAGTTTCTGAAAATACTGGTCATTCTAATCAGAAAACATTTTCACAGAAAAATACCAAGTATTATCAGAAACAGGCAAGAACCGGACAGTTTTTCAAAAAGAAGAGTTCGCAAAAGTCTGATCATTCAAATTCAAGTTTCTTTAGAAATTCAGATATTCAATTTTCTCATACTCAAAGAAATTTGTTTTCTGCGTTTGAAAGAGAAGCTGATAGTTATAACATGCAATGGGTACCTAAACCCAAGTACAAGTGGGTACCAAAACCTGTTTTGAAATGGGTACCCAAGAGCGCTAACAAGTCTGGATCCAAATCTGTTTGGATACCAAAGACATCTTAAATTTTGCAGGTTATAGGTTTCTTATCATTTCAGATAAGGACCCGTTCTTCATTTCAACAGGCTCTTGATTAATTCAGATCAAGACCCGTGCTTCAACTCAATATGGTTTTTAGTTAATCTAGACTAAAACCCGTTCTTCAGTTCAATCATTTGGTTTCTAGTTCAATTCAGACTAGAACCCGGACTTCAATGAACCAGAGACAATGGTTTTCAGTTACTTCAGACTGAAACCCAAGCTTATGCGACAAATGGCTTCTAATCACTTCAGATTAGAACCCGAGTCTGAAAGACAAATATTTCTGGAATTCCTGCCCTGAATTCAACTCTGAAGCTGCATTGATTTAGAGGGAGTTTTATTTTTATAATTTTTTGCTCCTGATTTCATTTCTATGAGTTGACTACCTGTGTTTGCCTATTTCCAGGGGGAGTTTCAGACGCACTTTGACGATGACATTTTTCAAAACTGTGTGTGATTTTTCACGAAAATATTTGATACACACATAAAAAGAGTTTTTGAGCTGAAAAGCAAAATATTTTCATTTTTTTTTCTGATTCTCTGAATCTCTCATTGAGATTAATTGATCTAATCTCTTTGATGTTCATTATCTCATTTCTTCTGAGATTCTCTTTGTTACAATGCTTCCAATTTATACTGGATTCTCCTGTTATCTCCCATGTGCTAATTCTTTCAAGAAAATCTTATTCTTTTCATATCATATATCAGATTTTCCATTTCATTCTGATATCTCCCAAAATTATCTGCATATCATCTCCAATACCATATAAGTTGGATTTCATCATATCTCATGACCTTTCAAAGCTGAAAATTTTTCTGCTGACTCTGATTATGCACCAATCTGAGTGATAGGCATAAATATCGCTTCTATGGTCTAACCAGAACCGGAAGACCTACCCAAGAAGCAAACCATCTATAGATTGTGCGGGTGAGGGTTCTTTAGGTTTATTAGTTGAGAAGTGTCAGTTATCACGGGATACTGACAGGGTCGAGCAGAGATAAAATGTAAATGAGAGGGATATTGATATTGAAAGGAGATGGTGGTGCATCAGGTCATGCTTTTGCTATAAAGCTGACTGAATTCATTTCTCAAAAGTGAGCCGGAGGGAGCTTAGTTGAAAAATGTTGAGTGCTGAGAGTTGAGAAAGGATTTGAAGAAAAGATAATCTTACCTACACTGTGTCGGCTGGGTAATCCACATAATCTATCAAGCCCTATGCGACTTGATATTGAAAAAGACGTCATGGACCCAGTGACGCATGCACTTAACCCCACCAACTACTCAGTTATCTCTCAAAAGATTTCTGTTTCAATAATCACGGAGATATAGCACATTTCTATCGATATATCATTTGGATATTATTGATATTGAAACAAGGAAGACAGTTGCTCCGGTCTCCAATTTCATTTGATGCACATTGTGTCTAGAGCTGATTATATACACTTTTAGGACACATCGAGTCTAACAGTCTGCGTGACTATAAACTGCTAGTCCAAAGTGACTAAGCCGGAACAAATAAGAGTGATTCTTTCATGATAAAGGATTTCACGATGACTATTTGGAAATCCTACCAGTGTTAACATCACGCCAGCGCTGAAAGTAGGTCAAATAGATTTTGTCTATTGTGCAAACAGGAATCCTATGTGGACTTGGACTTGTTTTCTCACAAAATGAATGTGTTTCATTTTCCCCAAAGTTGTAAAGCTTTGTTTTGTTCTAAAAAGATATAATATCAATTCGAGGGGGAGTGAACTTTTTGAGGGGGTGAGATAAATCTGTTTTGTATAGGGGGAGAGATGTCAGTTTAAGGGGGAGAATATCAATTTGTAATAATTTCTGAGTTGTAATTGTTGTTGTATTTCTTCTACTGTAATTTCATTGAATTAATGTGTCTGAAGTTTTTGCATGATGTTCATAATTTTTTATGATCATCATGAGGGGGAGAAAAGCTGAATTTCAGAAACAACAGTTGAGTAGATTGAAGTCAACTGAAGACGATTGCTACATCATATCAAATGAATTGATCAGGGGAGAGAATTAAAAAGCTATTCATGATTCAAGGGGGAGTGTACTCACAAGAAAATACAAGAAAAGAGAAGATCAGAGAAGAAGAGTTGTGAAGATCAGAGAGAGACAAATAAAGAAAAGAAGAAGATTCAGAGATCAGAGAAAAGAAGAATATTCACGAAAAAGTCCCTGAAATGATCTTTTATCAGAAAATTGATTTCATCTCTAAGGGGAGATTGTTAGGGACAATATTTGTAGAGCTGAAATGAATATTATTTTAATAAGGGAGAATTTCATATATGTCCCTCTAAAACTGCATAATATCATATATACCCAAGCCAAAAAAAGAATTTCATATATATCCTTCTAAAACTTCATAATATCGTATTTACCCAATTTAAAACTTTAATATCATATATACCCTTTAAAACTTTTAAATATATCAAATATATCCAAATTACATAATTATTCTTATTTATTACTTTAAAACTCATAATAAATATTCATTAATAAAAAATGATCAATCTACGCTTTTTATTTCTTAAACTTCATAATATCATATTTACCCAACTGAAAACTTTAATATCATACATATTCTTTTAAACTTTTAAATATATCAAATATATCCAAATTATTTATTTATAATTTTTTATTACTTTAAAACTCATAATAAACATTCTTTTATATTTTTCATAATTATTGTTTCGTGGATACATTCCATTTCGACAGATGTATTTCTATTACACTCGTTTTTGTCTACATCTTGTCAAATAATTTGGATATATCTGATATATTTAAAGGTTTAATAGAGTATTTATGATATTAAAGTTTTCAATTGGGTAAATATGATATTATGAAGTTTAAGAAATAAAAAGGGTAGATTGGTCATTTCTTTATTAAAGAATATTTATTATGAGTTCTAAAGTAATAAAAAAGAATAAATATATAATTTGGATATATTTGATATATTTAAAAGTTTTAAAGGGTATATATGATATTAAAGTTTTAAATTGGGTAAATATGATATTATGAAGTTTTAGAAGGATATATATGAAATTCTTTTTTTGGCTTGGGTATATATGATATTATGCAGTTTTAGAGGGACATATATGAAATTCTCCCTTTTAATAATTGTGTTCATCTCTAAGGGGGAGAATGTTGGGAATAAATAATAGAGATGAAACAATTATATTGTATATGTTTGTAAATTCTAAATAGTTTAGGGGTTGTTTGTGTAAATACTTAATACTTGTGTATTAAGTATAAATAGGAATGATATGTGCACTGTTGAAAAAAAAAAAGGAATCTTAGATTACACAAAAATACACGGTTAGAACAGTAGAGAGAGAAGAAGATTGTTGTCCAAGATATCCAAGAACTCAATGTAATATTTCTCTCTTTAATCATTCAATATAATGTGTTGGATTGATAATTGTTCATATGAATTGTTTAATGTTGAATGAATTGCATGAAATATGAATTCACAAATGGTTGGTTTGGGTGAAGAAAGTTTTGTCAAAAAGAGTATAGATTTTGGAGAAGGGGATCTAGAGGTGTGTGATGAGACTGTATTATTGTGTTTTCGGTAGCTTTAAGGGCTCATATATGCATATTAAAGAAATTATTGAATAAAACTATATCAAAGAAATCATTATAGGTGAAATGAAATGATTAAGTAATTTAATTAGATTAAGTTTCATTAATAGGAGATAATTAAATACTAATTCATTCTAGTTTTTAGATTTTATAAATTACAAGAGTAATCAGAAAGAATTAAATTAGAAGATTTAGACGGGAAAACAAAAAGTTAGTTAAATGAGATATGTTCTCATTTATTAATATATAAAGATTAATGATAAAATCGGATCCAATTGACGTTTAAACTATAGATTGAACTTTATTCAAAACACATTTTAATTTATAAAGCAAGACAAACTAAAGAGTTATTTGTTTTTAAAAGTTTGAAATCACCTTTGAAATTTAAGAAGTCTAAAACTTAAAATCACATCTGAAGTTTAAAATGTGACCTTAATTAAAGTCTAAAGTCCAAGACTATTAATTAAATTGTAAGATTTAAATTAATTATCTATTATATTTAATTAATTTACATAATTCACATATTACTATATTTCGATCAATACTTTAATTAATTAAAGTGATTATTTATTTTTAAATGTAAATTAATTGAACTTCTATTTTAGTTGAATATTTTAAAAGCAAAATCTATATTAAATTACATTGATATATACAAAAGAAATGTAAATTAAAAAATATAATGAATTTTCAGTCCCGTTTTGGCAAATGTACTTTTAAAAAGAAAATATAGTCCGGTTATTTAATTTGGCTTGAATGGTAGGTGGCTTGATTATAAACTGAAATAAAGTCCGGTTATCTAACCGGGTCAGATTACAAATAAAGCCAGGTTATTTAATTACCAGGTCCAAAGAAAATAAAGGTTTAGAAAATGCCTAAATATAGCCATGTTTATTTCTAAATAACCTGGTCCAAAAAGTTTTTTTTAATACTTTTTGTTTATTGCAGCCGTATTCCAAAAATACAAGTTTCTAGAAATCTTAATATAATAGTAACCTGTACGTGCAGAAAATACAAGATTCTAGAAATCAATGGTAATCTATTTTAATGTACATAACATTTCAATCTTACAATTTCTAGCTCAAAAATATATATGATTCATATATCTCCTTTAAATCTTTCCCATATATCTGGGAATCCGAGACCATTCTCTAAACCAACCCGTTTCTTCTTGCTTGAGACTCTATCATAACCTTCACTACTCTCAACAATCTTATACAAATCAAATAAGATAAACACTTACTTCAAATAAAATTGGTGGCATGTTTAGTATTGAACCGGTGTAGTGCTTGTGATACCATTCTAGTGTTCCTTCGAAGGCTCTTTTAAACACTTCTCTATTGCGAAATTGGTTATGTCTATGTGGTCATCAAGCGATGTTCAATTAGTAAAAACTTGCGCAGTATGGAATCTGTAAATGGATATCTTCCCAAATTGATTCGTTAATGAATTGTTATTTGCTACGCTGTTGTTTTAAAACAAATCTTAGTTTCAATCAATTCTCCACACAATCAATTCAACCTTTTACTCGCTTTTTAGTTTACAAAATTAACTCGCACATTAACCCTAATAGACCTTCAAGCTACTTGTGGATTCGACCATTACTTCCCTACACTAGTAGGTATTTAGGTTTATTTCTGAGAGCTACAAAGATGGCTCGTCTGTGTGAAAAAGGTTTAGATCGTTGATTTTAGAGAATTTGGTGATTAGGTGTTGGTTTGTATTAAGATGCAAAACTTTCGATTCAAACTCATCACTTTTTGAGGCTTGAGAAGCAACCAGGGTTGTTAGAGCCTCAATCTTATATAGCATTTGTTCAGCACCTAGGGTAATGGTAGAAAAAGTGGCTAGTCATTGGGATAATTTACGAGATTTCCTGGCCATGTAATCTGGAGTTTTTGATAAGGTATCATCGTTACGATTCAAATACGAGATTGAAAAAATAGCTAAGTCCCATCGGAAAGCTGAAAGTGCGTAGAATCAAGGAGCAACTACGCAGAGTTCAAGTAGTCCTCTGAGGTGCACAGAGGACGAAATTAATCAAGAGGGAGAAGTTCCAACTTTCGAGGATCCGAGTCTAGCCGAAAATCTCGAAGTCGAATCACCGGACACTCTAATTGTCGAAATGGGTTAACCATTAAGAAGGACTGTTGAGTCACATTATCGCCCTGGTGATGTGCCTGACCCCTCTCCTATTCGATATCCGGAAAATGAGAACGAACCCGAAGTTCGATCTCAATTATTCCAAATTCTTCCCATGTTTAGAGGTATGCTTAGTGAAGAACCTTATCAGCATTTAAATGAATTCACAGCTATTTATAAAGCTAATCATGTTTGAGGTATAACTACTGATGGTTTAAAACATCATGTATTCCCTTTTTCATTAAAAGAAAAAGCCAAAAATCAGTTTGTGTCGCTACCCATCAATAGCATCACAACCTGGGATCAAATGAAGTGAAAATTTATCAATGAGTATTACCCCATAAGTAAAACCAATGAGAAACGAAAAGAGATCACCGGTTTCAAACAAAAACCTGGTAAACAACTCTATGAGGCATTTGACCGGATGAACGAATTGCTAAGAGTTTGTCCACATCATGAAGTTCCAAAATGGATGGTCTCAAAACATTCTTTGAAGGTGTGAGTCAAGAAAGTCGAAACATGATCATTGCCGCTACTGGTGGCAAATTCTTAGCCGAAGAAGATGATGAGGCTTGTTAATTACTGAATCAACTCGATAAAGGTCTCAAAGTTCAAGTCGGTTCTGAGAATAGCATCGGATTCAGGTGATGGGTATAGACAAAGCATAGTAACATGAAGTGAAGAGTGAAATATCAGAACTCGAAAAGAAGACGGATCAAATAATGAAGCGTTTCAGCCGAAACCCTGCCGCATCAGTTAACTGGGTAACATGTGGAGATCCATTTCATCATTCTGAAGCATGTCCTCAAGTGCAACCTACTGAAGAATATGGTAATGAAGCATATGGTTTTAGAGCTCATCGGGAGAGGGATAACCCAATTTTGGAAACCTATAATCCGGGATGGAGAAATCATTCTAATTTTTGATGGAAAAATTATTAGCCTACCGATCATCAATCTAAACCAAGGTATGAATCACCACGACGAGAATATCAATATGGTTCAACCTCTGCTGATAACGATGAGCGATATTACAAGTCTAACCAACATGATCAACCTCATTTTCACGTTAAAACTAATACGAGTTTTTCACAATTTTCAGAGTTTGCAGAATTCATGAAGCAACAATCAGCTATTAACACTAAGACCATGGAGATGTTGTGTCGCCAATTGGGTCAGATAGCTAAATCACTCACAAAAAGAGAGGAGGGGAAGCTTCCGAGTAACACTGTTCCAAACCCTTCGCACGTACACGGTAAAGAGAAGAAGCATGAAGTGAATGAAGTATCCAAGGGGACTATCCTGAGGAGTGGTAGAGAAGTAGATAATAAGATTGAGATGCCGAAAGAACAAGAAGTAGAAGATGACACTAACACTGAGGTCGTGTTTGAAGAGACATCGGATCCAAAGAAGAAGGAAGGTTAAGAAAGTTACTTTTAAGGAACCAATCAAGGCAGTTATCCCAACTCCCAAAGTTGGGGAGGCGGTTAAGGATCATGACACCACAACTCCTCCTCCTTACCCCGCTGCTCTTGAAAATCTGAAATCTTCTCCGTATGGCAAGAGAGGCCCACAACCCGAGGATTTGTGAGACTTATTCAATCAAGTCAAGATTAATATCTCATTGGTCAAGGTTATTTAACAAGTACCTTCTTATGCCAAATTCTTACAAGATCTCTGCACACAGAAAAGAAAGTTTAAGGTCTCGATTCCCGAGCAAATCAATTTAACTGAGCATGTGAGTGCAGTGATTTCTAGTTCCTTGCCACCAAAGATGAAAGATCCTGGATCACCTTTGATTCCAGTGACAGTTAGCAATGTGCAAATTAAGAAGACATTACTTGACCTTGGAGCAAGTGTAAACATTTACCTTGAAATTTGTTTGATCAACATGATCTAGGCCAGCTACAAACCACTGATATTATTCTACAGTTCGCAGATTGGTCGACAAAAAGTCCAAGAGGTATCTTAACGGATGTTATAGTAAAAGTATAAGAGTTTTACTATCCGGCCGACTTCTTAGTCTTAGATACATAGAGTTTCCTCGGATAAAATCAGTCAGCCATTATTTTAGATAGACCATTCTTAGCCACAATTAATGTTCAAATCAATTGTAGAACGGGGGCTGTAGATATTGTCTTTGGGAATCGTAAGCTGCGATTAAATGTGTTCAATGCTTCTACGGCTGCTTCAATCGATTCAAAATGTTACATGTTAGATGTGGTGGATGAGATAGTGCTACAACATGGGTCGTTACTAAATTCCAAAGACCACACTAAATTATTCTTTGCTGAGCACAATACGGTAATGATGAACTCTGAGAAATGCAATGAGCTTGAGGCAGTCATCAAATCCACACCAGAACCTAAACAACCACTGTGGACCCATAAGACTGAAAAGCTACCAATTGACCTGCCTCAATCTGTAAGGCCTTCGGTAGAACGACCACCTATTCTAAAATTAAAAACCTTGCCTGCGCATGTTAAGTATGCCTTCTTGGGTCAGAATGACACTCTCCCAGTCATTATTTCATCATATCTGACCGAGGCATAGGAAAAAGCTCTAGTGCAAGTATTCATAAAGTATAAAGAAGCAATAGGATGGACCATAGCAGATTTGAAAGGAATCAGTCCTACCTTATGTATGCACAGAATCAATACTGATCCTAAAGATAAACTAGTAAGAGATGTAAAAAGGTGGCTGAATCCCAATTTGAGGGAGGTAGTGAAGAAGGAAGTGTTGAAGTGGTTGGACACTGGAATAATTTATCCAATATCCAATAGTCGATATCCAATAGTCGATGGTTCAGTCCAACCCAAACCATTCCTAAGAAATCTGGAATCACTGTTATAGACACAGAAGGAGTAAAGATCACTACCCGCCCTGTAAATGGATGGAGGGTATGCATAGATTACAGGAAACTGAACACTGTTACTTTCAAGGATCATTTTCCACTACCATTCATTGATCAAATAGTGGAAAAATTAGCAGGGCAGAAGTTTTACTGTTTCCTAGATGGCTACTGTGGATATAACCAAATCGCAATCGATCTAGAAGATCAAGAGAAAACGACATTTACATGTCCATATGGAACCTTTGCGTATCGAATGATGCCTTCTGGACTATGTAATGCACCCATTACATTTTAGCGATGTATGATGGCTATCTTTTCAGATATGGTGGGTGGTTCTCTTGAAATTTTTATGGATGACTTCTCAAATTTTGACAAGTCATTTGAAGAATGTTTAGGGCATCTAGAAAAGGTCCTAAATAGATGCACTGAAACCAACTTAGTTTTAAGTTGGAAGAATAACCACTTCATGGTGAATGAAGGGGTAGTCCTGGGACACATAGTGTCTAAGAAAGACATGGAAGTGGACAAAGAAAAGGTCCAATTAATATCATCACTTCCACCCCCACCAATGTTAAGCGAGTGAAATCTTTTTTAGGTCATGTTGGCTTCTATCGGCGATTAATTAAGGATTTTAGTGCAACCTCAAGGCCGTTATGTAATCTCTTGGCTAAAGACACGGAATTTAACTTCGATGAAGCATGCATGCAAGCGTTTAAGAAACTAAAAGCAAAGTTAAAAAAAAGCATCAATTCTGCAATTTCCGGATTGGTCTCAACCCTTTGAGATCATGTGTGACGCTAGTTCCTATGTAGTATGTGTTGTGCTTGGCCAAAGAGTTGAAAAGGAACCTGTGGTCATTTATTATACAAGTAAAACTTTCAATGAGGCATAGATGAACTACACTACCACGGAGAAAGAATTGCTAGTCGTAGTATTTGCCCTTAAAAAATTCATTTGAGGGGGTAAAAGTAGTCGTGTACTCAGACCACATTGCTTTAAGGCATTTGTTAGCAAAGAAGAATGCCAAACCTCGATTAATTTTGTGGATCCTTCTGTTGCAAGAATTCAATTTAGAAATATGGGACAAGAATCAGTCTTTTAAGGCATTTGTTAGTCGTGTCCTGTTGAATGTGAATGCTTAATGTCGATGCAGTCTTTTTAATTTCTCCAATGGTTTTTGTTTACCGATCAGGCCGTGGAAAATGATGACACAAAGAAAAATGTATTAGGAATTAGTTAGTGTTAATAAGAAATTCTAGAATTATGTTAAGAGTCGTGTTAATAATTAAAATTTTAATGTAAGATGAGTTCAAGTAAGTTAAGGTACATTTGCACTTAAATAAGTCCTACGGGATACCAATCATGCCTAATCCCCTAAAACCATCCGGTTTGGGAGCGGTTGACTCAAATCCCGCTACATGGACCAATTAGAAATCTATAATAAATACTCGAGTTAAAAAACGTCAAAGCGTGGAAATAAAAAAGTGATATATTTGTCGTATATATGCATAGAGGGAAAAGATGGTTAAAAAACCCACATTTTTTAAGCTTGTAACCTTGAGCTAAAAGATTAATTTCCAAGAGTGAGATACATTATAATAATTTAAAGGCAAATGTGTTTTATCCAAAAATGTTCTTTAGCTTACATTCAAAAAGTTTAATGCATTATTGTGAAGGCTGACTTAATTTGGACTTACTGAACACACTGCTAATACAGTTGGTACATAGTTAGATCTGATTCTAAGGCTTGTTCAGGGACAGTCAAGAGTTAAGTTGGGGACGTTTGATGAGACTGTATTATTGCCTGTTTCCGGTAGCTTTAAGGGCTCATATATGCATTTTCATTTCGTAATTTCAGTACGTTCACATGATATTTGTTTTTCAGGGTCAGGAAGTCATTTAAAAGCATCTCAGAAAAATTCAGCTCGAGAGGCGCAGGTAGGGGCACAGGCCTATGCCCCCTACGTTGCCAAAATAGTGACATTTGATGCTAGAGAGCAGTTCCAACGTAGACTGGCGTATACCGGAAACCCCCCCCCCCAGCGTAGGCCTGCGCCTAGGTCTGCACCCGTGCGGCGTGGAAACCCTATAGCTGCTTTTGGACGTCTAAAACCCTAGAAACCTCGACCTCTATAAATAGGGGGCTCGTGCTAGTCGAATAAAAAACTCACTTTATTAAAAATATTGGCGGAGCCCTACTGCGGCCGATTCACGGATCAAGTACGAAGTATTGGAGTGCCAACCTTTCACCGTCTACAAGCCCGAAGATGATTTCTACAATTGTTGTCGGTCAAGAACACGCGATGAAAGGCTAAACTCTCCATTATCATTTGCGGAGGAAGTACGGCTAAGTTTTACTCATTTGAACATTTGTATTTGTATTGATGTTCTTATGTTTCTTGAATATATGATTATGCACAAATGATGTAGTTGTGATTGTTATTATAAATGAATGATTTGATTGGTAAAAGCAAGATAGTTTATAGTAATGTTATTATTTGTGTCGAGTCCATAGCATAGGGATTAAGACAAGTAATGAACATCGCATACGCTATACCCAGATTTATTGATTAAGTTATTCATGATTAATATAATTGTGAAATTGGTTATGTCTACGTGATGTGACCATCAAGCTATGTTCAATTAGTAACAACTTGCGTCGTATGGAATCCGCAAATGGTTATCTTCCCAAATTGATTCGTTATTTAATTGTTATTTGCTACATTATTGTTTTAGAAATAATCTTAGTTTTAATAAATTATCCAAACAATCAATTCAACCTTTTACTCGCTTTTTAGTTTACAAAATTAACTCGCACATTAATCTTAATAGACATTCAAGCTCCGTGTGGAGTCGACGCTTACTTCCCTACACTAGTAGGTATTTAGGTTTATTTCTCAGAGCTACAACGATGGCTCGTCAGTGTTAAAAAAGGTTTAGATGGTTGATGTTTAAAGAATTTTGTTATTAGATGTTGGTTTGTGTTAGGATGATGAACTTTGGATTCAAACTCATCCCTTTTTTATGCTTAAGAACCGGGGTTGTAAGAGCCTCACTCTTATATAAAATTTGTTCAGCACCTAGTGTAATCGTAGAAAAAGTGGCTAGTCATTGAGGTAGGCTGCGAGATTTCCTGGCCATGTAATCTGGAGTTTTTGATAGCTTCAACAATGCCTTTGTCGTGCGAGGATGCATTTAGGAATAACGTTGCTTTAAGAATTCTAGACTCCCTGTTGTCCTTCTTAGGGGTTTAACTAGGAATTTGGAGAGACATTTAAGAAGAGGGTCAAAGAAATATCGAGTGAAATGAAAGTTGTTGAGAATGAAGTCTTGATTGGCTTTAGAAAGATCTTCAAGATTTTTAGCAACAGCTTCAAATGATATGGCTAGGTGTTGCCTAATGGTGGAGATTGGGTGGCTAATGTTCTATATATAGATTCACTATGATTGGATAAGTTGGCAGATACAAGTATTTGCTGATTTTGTTAGGAGTCATCAAGGGCTCTCCTTGGTGACTCTTACGTTTGGGAATGAGAAAGAGCAATGGAGTTTGTTAGACTTATTATATTGTAATCAAGTCTAGGGTTCAATATGTAATAATTTAATATTTATGTTCCCTTTCTCTAAGGGCTTAATTAATTAAGTACATGGGCTTAAGCCTTTTAGGGTTTAGTTTAAATAGCCTAGTTTAGGGTTTTTTTGTGTGTAGCAAAAGGTGAAAGGGGAGTATAGCCGTCTTGCTCTCTAGAGAAAAACTTTTGTTCATCTTTGAATGTTAATATAATCATTCTACTATCTTTCTAATTGTTTCATCTGGTTCGTTATTACATGTTCATGCTTGATTATTCGGGACTAACAAGTGGTATCAAAGCTACAAGATTATTTTCGATTGATTTGGACTTTTTGCACGATTATCAAATTTGTTCATCGAATTCTGACATTGCCAATAATTTTTATCATCCCTGGTTGTAGTCGTGTGGTTTAATCTCATCTATATTACTTTTTGTGGTTGCGTTTTTTTTAAATAAACTTTTTACGTACCGTTTATTTCTTTCTGTTCTTTATAAAGGAAAAAAAAAACGTTGGGTGGTTTGTTTTAATCCTTAATGTTTTTTAGTTTTTTGGTGAAATTAATCTCTACTAATCATAATTCAAACATTTTGGCATACATTTAACTTGATTATGAGTGTTAATTTGTTCAAAAATCGTTGATTTGAAAACTCTGTGCGTAAGATATAAGTCTTAGGTTTTTCTTATGAGTTTCATAGTGTGGGTTTGAGATTCAGATATTGAGTTTCAGAGTGTTTGAGTTTCAGAGAGTGAGTTTCGGAGTGTGAGTCTCGGACTCTTTTTTTTTTCTTCAAAATGATAAGTCTTGGATTTTTTTAGGCTCTAAGTGTTAGTTTAATTTTCAAGTCTCTTAGTTCTCTGAAAAGTCTTAGGCCCTGTTTGATAGCACTTATCAACCTCTTATCGGAGCTAACCTCTTATTCGGTAAGAGGAAAACCCGATAAGTGCGTTTGATTTGCATAATACATAAGAGGCAAAATCCTCTTATTTTGTCTTACCATGATAAGATTTTTTTTTCCTCTCATCACCTCTTATCAAAACCCTCTAAAGAAAAACAAAACCCTCTCTTCTCCTTGCTGAAACCCCACCCCACCCATACCTTTACCCCATACCTTACCTCACCCACCCTACCCCTACCCTACCCTATCCTAAACTCCCTACCCCTACCCCTACCCTACCCTACCCCACCCCACCCCACCCTTACCTTTACCCCATACCTTACCTCACTCACCCTACCCCTACCCTACCCTACCCTACCCTACCCTATCCTACCCCACCCCACCCTAAACATACCCTACCCTCAACCACCTAATCTCACCCTACCCTAATACCCTTAACTTACTTATACCACCCCGTCCCCATCTCCACCCTTAACCCTACCCACCCCACTCCCATACTTACCCTATCCCACTCTACCCCACCACTACACTAACCCATCAAACCTACCCACCCCACCTCACCCCTCCTTATCCCACCCCACCCTACCCCTATCTCTTCCTACCCCTACCCCTCAAACCTACCCACCTCACCCCTACCGTATCCCTCAAATCTACCCATCCCCACCCACCTTACCCCTCAACCTACCCACCCTACCCCTACACCATTACCCTACCCTATTTACCCCACCCTCAACCTACCTCACCCCTACCCTACCTCTTACCATATTTATTATAACGAGAAATATTCCAACACTTTTTGATAAAATTTATTATTTTTCAATAACATATCTATATAACTTATAAACTTAAGTTATTTGGAAGTTAATAAACATAACCTTATAAACTTGATTGTAACTTATAAACTTTAATTGTTATTTGATTCTTGAAAGCATGTTGGTTATATGTTTATTGAATGCATTTATGTTACTTGATTATAACTTATAAACTTGATTTGGTTTTTTACTTAAATCTTGTTAATGTTATTTGAATGATATTAAATGTTTACATAGATCACTTTGATTCAATGATATTATTCTTACTTGATATTTGACTTTAATCAATGATATCTATTTGGTTTTGGGAATTAATATGTAAAATTAATAAAAATAACAGGATCAGATAATTTATAAAACAAACAGACTTATTGAATTCTCTTATCAGATCTTAGTATCTTATCAGGACCACCTCTCATCAATCAGAAGTGGAATCAGACATCAGACAATTAACCTCTTATGCAATCAAACAGCACCTTAGACTCCTCTCTCCAAAAGGTTAAGTCTCTTACTTCTTTGTGTGTGGAACTAGACTTGGTTTTTTCTTTTCTTGTCTAGGAGTCTTTGGTTTTCTTGATTTTTTTTCTTTACTTACTACTCTTTCACTCCTAAACTAAGTTTTACTCTAAACTAAGTCTCGGACTAACCTTGCATTTTTTTAACCAAGTCTGAGTTTTTGTCAAATTTTTTTTATTTCACCAAGTTTGATATTTTTCTTTTGGGATAATTGCGCAAAAAATCATCAACTTGTCAGCTTGTTGTGATTAAAACCCCAAACCATTTTTCGTTGCCGAGAAAACCCCGAACTAGCTAAAAATCAGTAAATCAAGGTTTTATCAATGAGTAACACATTGAAATCGGTTATTAATCCTACGTGGACCGGTAAATAACCTACGTGGAATAAGTTTTAATTCTTGAAACCGGTTGCCAAGTAATACACATCATTTAAAGCCCCGTTGATAGTTTTTAATTGTAATTTTAAACGGGATTACAACATCAACAAGTGTTTAAATGATGTGTAATACTTGACAACCGGTTTCAACAATTAAAATTTATTCAACGTAGGTTATTTATCAGTCCACGTAGGATTAATAACCGGTTTCAACCGGTTAACCATTGATAAAACCATGATTTACTAATTTTAGTTAGTTCGAGGTTTTCTAAACAACGTAAAATGGTTTGGGGTTTTAATCACAAAAACCTGACAAGTTAAGGGTTTTTGCGCAATTATCCCTTTTCTTTTATTTATTTTTATTTTGTCTGAGTTTTTAATTTCATTATTTTAAGTGTGAGTTTGTTTTTTTGTTGATTTTTATTTTTATCAAGTATATTTTTGTTTTTGTTTTAACTCGAGTTCCATCAACATTGAACTCGTTTTCGTTCAAATATTCAAATCAATCTGTAATCTTCAAGATCCAATCAAGCATAAAGTGTCAAGGACGTCTTTAGTTGAGAAGCAAGCGATAGTTACAAATGAGGCGAATGTTGAGCATGGCATTAGAGATGTACCTGATTATGCGGACTCTCTCAACTCTAAATTAGGACATAAGGTACATTGTTCTCTAAATATTCAATTTTGCAAGTAAATGAGTTGAATGCTAAATTGTGTGCTCTTACTAATGAATTTCAAGCGGAAAAAGTTCAATCTAAAGTTTTTCATGAAAAGTGGATGAATGAACATAATCTGTTTATAGAACTTCTTTGAGAAAAAGCTAAGGTTGATGATTTGAATACTTACCTTAAGAGTTGTTTAGCAACAACCACCAAGGCTAAGTTCCTTGAAATCTAAGTTATCTGATCTTTCAAAACGTTATGAGTTGTTGCATTATGAGAATATTGGTAGAATGGAAAAATTCAAAATGATTGAAAAAGAAAGAGTTGATTTGTATGTCTGTATCAAAGAATTTGATAATAATTTTCTCAAATGCGATCCGCATATCATTAATTAAAGGTTCGTTAGGAAGACGTATCGAAGATGGCTTTCCGTACATGATATGGTCACTACGAATTTCTTGCGATGCCATTTGGTCTTACGAAAGCCACAACTACGTTTATAAATTTAATGAACCAAGTATGTCGACCTATGTTGGACAAATCGGTTATTGTATTCATTGATGATATCCTAATCTACTCGAGGTCGGAGTCTAATAAATTTTCGTGAGATGTTCCAGGTTCTTTGCAAGGAGAAGCTTTATGCTAACTTCTCTAAGTACGAGTTCTGGCTACGAAAGGTTCAGTTCTTGGGTCATGTTATCTCCGAGGAAGGAGTATCTTTTAATCCATCTAAGGCGGAGGCTATCCGTTCATGGCAGCCACCTTCGAATGCAGTCGAAGTAAGAAGTTTTTAAGGATTGACTGATATTATTGGCATTTCATATGCGATTTTTCTAAGAATGTGGTATTCTCTTAGAAAGCCAAGCAGGAGAAGGCCTTTCAAGAATTGAAGGTCGCATTTACTAGTGCCCCTGTACTTGCCTTACCCAAACGTACTGATGACTTCATAGTATATAGTGACGCTTCGGGTTTGGGACTCGGTTGTGTTTTAATGCAAAGGGGTAAAGTGATTGCTTATGCCTCACGACAACTCAAAGATTATGAAAGAAGTACCCTGCGCATGATGTTGAATTAGCCATCGTGGTGTTTACACTGAAACTGTGAAGAGATTACTTATACGACACAAAGTGTAAGCTATTCACAGATCATAAGAGTTTGAAATATATATTGATCAACAAAATCTGAACATGAGACTCAGACGTGCTCTAGAGTTGGTCAAAGACTAAGATTGCAAGATCGTGTATCGTCCGGGCAAGGCCAATGTAGTGGCTCATGCACTTAGCCGAAAGATCTATCAAGATCGTAAGTTGAATTGAACTTCATTCTCACTTATGTTATAGTACAACCTTCTATTCTCAGAGGTATCCGTTGGTGGCAACTAGAAAATTCTCCGAGAATTCACACTTAAATCTTAGCGGCTTGTTGGTCAAGTTCATCTTCTTTCTGTTCAAAGTAATCAAGGACTGTATATGGGTTCCTAAATTTGGTGGGTTCCGAGATGTGATAATAAAAGAAGCTCATAACACCAAGTACTCTTATCACCCCAGAAGTACTAAGATTGTATCGTGACTTAAAGGCTATGTACTTGATCTACGCTGATTTGGCTATTAAAATCAAAAGAATGAAGAAAGCCTAAGTCATACCAAATACCACTGGCAGTGTACCAGTCGTAGTTAGTATAGCTAGAAGCTGACCTCGGGGATTATCGAACTTAGGGAACGACAATAAGGATCGAGATACCGATACTAGGATTATCACTAATATCTAGCCATAGATAAGGGTTGAGGATGATTATAACCCTAAATACTTAAAACTATACTATCTAACAGAATACTAAAATAATAAACTTTAACGCTAAAACAGATTAATATCAGAGATATATATATTAAAAGCAGCACTCACTTGGATACGTCTTTTAGGATTAATGGAGTAAAATAGTTTGAAAACACTTAAGATGTTTTTGGTCAAAGAAAATTAAGTTGGAATTGAATCCAACCGTTTTAAATCTTTTAAGCTTAAGAGTTTGAAACTTTGATGTAAAACCGATTCATGGTCATATTTTATTAAAATTCGAAAAATCAAGTATGGAGTTCTCCAGTATTCCCCAATTTCTTAAAATCAACAATAAATGTCTTCTACGATTAATTAAGTCAACTAAATCTAGCTTTTAGAGATTAAAACTGTCTACACGTCAAGCGCTCGGAAATAACTCTAAATATTCAATTTAGCGGCATAAACATCAATCAAGTCTAAGGAAATCAAACATTAAATTAATCCTATAATCACAATATTGCTAAGAATTAATTTGCATACAATGATTTCACAATTTATTAACTAGTCACTATCTCATAATCACAATAATGCTAGAAATGACAACCAATTAATAAATCACTTAACTTTGATAAAGTTTATAAAAATCAGCCTTTATAATCAATAATCATGATCACAATAATGCTAGAAAATCAACTATAATTCTTATTTTACACATATTAATCGTATGAATCAAGAATACATCAATGAACCAAACACTTTTCAACCAAAACCATCAAATACTCCACTAATCCATGTAAAAACGTAACCAAGCAAGTGCTTGGCTAAACTACTCACTAATCATGTTAAAAATAATAAAATAAACCTGATCTATACTAAACATAATCATAACAGAAAGTAAATTCGGAAAGAGTGTACCAAAAACGTAAGAAACACGAGAAACACCCGCAACCGAATGCTTTGATCCACTCCAATAGCCGAATGATTCACTAGACTAACCTAAACTAAGCTGAAAATCAAAATCTATCGAACACCTACTAATCGCACCCTAATCTATGTGTAAAAGTTCGTCCAAAAATTGCATAAAAAATAACGAAACGGCTGCTGTCTTTTTATATTTTCTTGGAATCGCGGCCGCGCTGAGGCCATTGCGGGCGCGATAAAAAGCATGGGCGCGACGGTCGCGGCCGCGATCAGGGCAGCTTGGTCAAAAATCAACGGGATTCCCAGGGAGACCGGCTCAACCCGTAAATTTGACGCTTAAGCTCCATAATCCGTTCTTTTCCAATTCAGGCAACCCTCGAACTACAAAACACAAAAATAAACAAATCAGGGTTGTATTTAATCAATTCGAGGCAAAAATAACCCAAATCCGAGGCAAAATATGACTGAAAAATATGTACAGAATATGTCATAACAAATAACCCCACACTTGAGCGTTGCTTGTCCTCAAGCAAACCAGCTCAAAAATATCCTAAACTAAGCATCATTTCACATATCTCCCTCAATTATAACGCGCATATAGACTCTATAGCAATAAAGATCCGTAAAAGAAAGTAATAGAAACTAACAATCACAAGAATGAGCTATCTAACCAAGAGACGCAAAAAGATATGAAATAACATGTCAGATACTTTCGAACCTAGCAGCATGAACTAGCACCTCACAAGGATATCACTCAACACTCATACGTGTATAGGCTAATGTGTATATATGCACAAACATCCACTCGGTGCCAAAAATGTCAACAATATAAGCATAGGCTTGAAAGTAAATCACATCTTCATCACATGTAATGAAAGCTTAGCACATAAAGGACTTATGGGATGTAAGGGAGACTAAGGCTAAGGGAATGGATAATATGGAAAAATGGGTGAAAACAACAGAAGCGGAAACGATCTGATTAAAGAAACAGCAGCTAAACATAACTAGAAGAAGCAAAAATGCACAAAATAAGAACCATAAAAACAAAAACTAAAAGCTATCTATATACAGTGCCGAAGCATCCCTCAACTGGAATATACTCATCATAATTCCAAGGAATTTATTATTTCTTTTCTTTTCTCTTTCTCTTTCTTTTTCTCTTTTTCTCTTTTTTATATATATTTTTTATTTCTTTTATTTCTTTCTGCTTTTCTCAGAATAATATCCTTAGATTCTAAGACCATATAAGCTGTCATGACCGATGCTCAAAAACCACTGTCAATACATAACTAGAACCGGTGCTCAACGATTTAGATAAGCAAAGACCGTATGAAAAAGCAACGGGGAGCACCATAAAGCTAACATACTCTCAAAATACTCAGACATATGCATAAACGTTCAAATATGAAGAAAATAAACTAAACCAAACAAAGACAGGCAAAAACTACTGCTGCTTCTCAATCAATATCCCAAATAAGGGTAAAAGCAAGCAAAAAGGCTAATAAAGGCTAAATGATGGGGTTGTCACCGAAATGAAAGGTAAAAGGCTCAAAAGGGCGACTATGGGAAATAAAAGAGTGAAAGATGAACAAAAGAAAGTTAAAAATGGGATATCCTAAAGTTGCCTTTATATGTGTGCCAAATTTTCAAAAATTGTGATTTTGACATGTCTTTAAATTCAAGTTCTACTTCTATCAGTCAACATACAGGCATAAACACACATCAAACGAAAATAAGCATAATGATGATGGTGTACGGCTCAAATTCTCACACAAAAGAATGTAAAGGGTAATATGTGTTATATCCATGCTATTTCGGATCACAAAGCCACAACATGTGATTAAACATCTCTCATTGTTCAAATAGCATCAAACTCAGAATTCTAGTCTCGCATACAGTCTAAACAGAATAATATTACTAAAGAGTCTAACGCGCATCAAAATGAGAGAAAAATTGAAAATTTGCTAAATATAAGATTCAAATGCATAACATGCATTAAAGCAGGCTAACTTTGGACAAGCAACTCAAAAATGCCAATTTTTATCACCCCACCCCACACTTAAAACAGACAGTGTCCTTAATGTCAATCAGTAAGCACAAGTATGGAAATGGGCGATAAATAAGAACAGAAAAACTCCCTGAATCGCTGAAAGCTGCCAGGCAGATCTAGACTAATGAAGCTGAACTAAGTGCCAGCAAACATACTGTCATGGTCTGGCCTCGACTGATCACAACCACTACAACCACAAGAAACATCAGCAGCCATAACAGAAATAAGAAAGGTAAATGCGAAATATATACATCACAACTACAATTAAAAAGGCTATAATGTAAATAATACATGCCAATAAAATAAAATAAAAAGAAAAAAAATATAAATATCCCAGCTGCAAACTGTCGCTACTCTGGAGGCGGAGGCGGATCCTGGGTGCGAATGATGCGCAAGCGAACGACACGGGGGCGGGTCTGAGACGGCTGAGGCTCGGGGGACGGCCTCCGCCGACGGGTATGCGAGCTGGAAGCACCAGGCTGGGAGGCAGGAGACTGGATAAAAATATCTGTCTGAAATTGCTCAGACTGGGTAGGTGAACGGTGAGGTGAATGGTAAGGCTGGGTAGTGGTGATAGTGGCGGGGGTAGGGACAATAGGGGTGTCAAAAGGGAGGGTAGGGGGAAAAGAAGAAGAAGACGGAACAGAGAATGGGAACGGAGGGGGAATGGGGGCAGATGGGGAAGAAGATGGGATGGGGGTAAGAAGAGGAGAAGAATAGTCATAGACGTAGGAAGAGGAAGGAATGAGGAAGCGACGGGGAGGGGGAGGGGGAGGGGGAGGAAGATGGTGGGCTATGGCATAGTCTGAAGAAATGAGGTAGTGATGGAAATCATCTAACGCAGTTGCGAGAACAAGAAGGACACCGTGCTGAGAAATAGATGTCGACGCATCAACCCTCATCGGGAAAACGAGGGGGGGGGGTGGGGCAAAGCGGAGGTGGAAGGCTGAGAAGAGGAAGAAGGGGGAGGCTGGGAAGGTAAATGGGAAGTGGCAACGGGAGGGGGGGGGGGGGGAGGTGAAGCTACTGAGCCCGCCTGGGCAATCTCTGCCTCATCATCCTGAGGCTCCATCTCATGCTCCTCCACGGCGTCGGGATTAACCCAACCCAGAAGACGTCGGCTATCGGGCGTGAGCATACCCATCGTGGCAAGAGAGTCAATCCCGTAGACCATCCTCTACGCGTCCCGAACAACTATCAACTCCTGCTCAACAGCAGCATCAGCAAAAACCCCAAGGTTACACGCTAATCGCGTAACATACATCCCTCCTACCATCGGACTAGACCTGACGCGACCGGCGGCACCCACAAAAAACCCAGCTAGCCAAAAACCAAACTGTATAGTGCAGTCTCTATCAAGCAGCCTGCTAAGCATCATCAGGTCCCTATGCGACACCGTGCCCGGATCCTTCCGGCACGCAATGCTCGAAGCTATGATAGAAAGACTATCCGAAGCATCGGGTCACGAAAGGCCGTAGCCTTCGAGCTATGTGAATAAACACCCGAGGCAACGGTAGTCCAAAAAAACAGCCTCCGGAAAACCCTCAGCCGGACCACGGTCTGCAGTAGCAAAAGCCGGGTCGCTGACCTCCTCTGCCGTATACAACCCCGAGAGAATGCCGAACTCACGGAGAGAAACACGCCGCTCTACTCCACCCAAGCGAAAGCTGATCGATCTAGATTCATAATCAGACACTGAGGCGTCGAAGAAGTACGTCGATAAAAACTCAAGAACGAGCTCTCTGTATACCGGCTCGTCAATCTCATGAAGGCGCAGCAAAGCAGGGGGCCGAGATGTGCTGATAGGAGGGTGAGCCAAGATCCCCCGTAAGTGAGCAACAATACCGAGCGACTCCATCGCGCCCCACGCGACTCCGTAGGCGGGAACCAAGGCCTTGGACTCAAGGCGCGAAAGCTTCGCCTAGTCCTTAGGGTCCCTAAAGATAATAAATCGATGGGGCCCCGCAGGAGGGCGACGACCTCCGTCACCACCACCAGGAGGGGGCGGGGGCGGGGGAGCAGCTGCAGCTGCAGCCATATCTATCTGCAAGAAAAAGAATAGAGAAAATAAACTAAACACGCTAACATACAAATAAAGACAAACTACTATAACCCCTAAAAGCCTAAAAATTCAAAACTAAGAAACCCTAAAATAAAATCGAAAATAAAGAAACAAAATAAAATAAAGAAAGAAAGGAAACGGAAACCAAACTGGAACCTAAGAAAACCTAAAGATCACCTAAGAAAATTAAATAAAACCCTAAATAAATCCTAAATAAACTAAATAAAGAAAAATAAACGGAATAAGAAACTAAAATAAAAACCTAAGCAAAAATAATAAAAGAACTAAACCTAAAACAAAAACAAATTTAAAAATGAAAAGCTTATTAAAAGAACTATCCTACTAAACTAAACTAAAGAAATTGACTTAAAAAAAAATTAAAAACTAAACTAAAAACTAGAAATTAAGAATAAAATTAGACTATCTTAAAACAAAAATCAAAAAAATTAACAAAGACTAAAAAATTTAAAACCTAAAAAAAATATAAACTAAAATTTACCAAAATAACACTAAGAATTAACTAAAAATACTAACTACTTAAAAACTAAAAATCTAAAACATTAGAAACCTAAAACTAAATAAAAGAAATACTTAATAAACACTAAATTTAATCTAACAATTTTAAAATACTAACATAAAATAAATCCAGCTATTAAAAAGAACATATATGTAATTAATATTATTATTTAAAAAAAAAAATTTTAAAACTGATTGCGGTCGCGGTCGCGACCGCGATGGCCATCACGGCCGCGACGAAAGCACGAACAAGAAGTTACCCGTGATGAGCCGCGATCAAATCAGAGACAAAAACTAACTTAAAATCCAGATTATTCAACAATAAAACCGAGAAAAGGAAACTAAAACTACTAAAACTAAAGCATTAATCATCTAAAAAAACCCTAAAATGAGCATTAAACTAGATTTAAACATATATAAACATATAGAATTCGAAATATAACATTATGGAAACAAGAAACATGTACAAGCATGGCATAAACAAAATGAAACGAAAACTAACTAAATATTATCTAAACTGATATCTAAACCCTAACTAAGAGCAAAGAACGGAAATACCATAAAAAGCAACAAGAATCACGGATCTAATCACCAAAAAGCATGAAAACAACTGAATAATCGACATAAACGAAAGATTAATAAGAAGGATAAAAGAACTTACCAGATTATTAGGATGAAAACGAACTGAAAATGCAAGAAACGTAGAGAGAATCGCAAAAGTCGAAGCTGGAAAGAAAATTGCGAGAGAAAAGCAAGAACGCGGAGAAGAAAATAATGAATCCGCGATCTGTGGTTATATAGAAAATCTGAGAGCGGTCGCGTTCAGCCAAGCGTGACCACGATAAATCCAGATAATTTATTTTTTTTCCCGCTCATTTTAGCGCGGGTGCGACCATATCAGCGCGGCCGCGATGACCAAAATTTCAGAATTATTATATCAGTTAGCAATAAGCAAAGTCCAGAGATATAAATCTCCAAATTCAACCTAAATAGCTTAATCAATTCAGTTACTACTCCACAATTATTTGGAAACAACCCTCTAAGATTGATCAAAACTTTAACGCTTTTATTGCGACTTTAATTTCAACTCAATTTTGACAAAAATTAAGATTAAAATTCAACTAAAATGCATGCGACAATTGCGAAGCAATTATGATAAAATTAAAACTCAACGCATTGCCAATAACTAGAATTAGCTAAATGAACAAATGCAAGAGAATTTATGACATGCAATTGAATTAAAACTAAGAACTAACTAAATGCAAAAGACTATGACATGAAAATCTCAGATTTGACTTTTAAAAAGTCAAACTGACTTCACAATTTTATTGAATTTAGCAACCGAAAACATGAAATAACGTAACAAAGAGCCAAGTGACTCAAAGACGATATGATTAGGCATTATTTAAGCTAAACAGTAAGAAAAATTAAGCTACGAAACTCAAGTAATTGAGAATTAAAGAATGCTAAATAAGACTCAAAAAGTCAAAAGGCAATTGCAAGAAAGTAAATAAGCATATAAACTTTTGAAGACAACACCACTAACATCAACCATGCAATCCTAAGATACATAATCAATGCAATGGAGACTTATTTAACCTAAAAATAGTCAAAGACATGAAATAAGAACTCAAATGAATCAGTCTTAGAAAGACTTCAACTTATGAAACATGCATAAGCAAAAGACATAGCTAACTATAAACGATAAAATAAAGTGACTATTATTGACGGGGTGCCTCCCACAAGCGCTAGAATGCAAGCTCGAGCCTCCAGCTAGACTCGGCCCCAAGATAATCAATCTGAGACGGGGGCCAGGCTAAGCGTAGCCTCACAAACATGCTCGATGGATGAATCATTATAAAGCTTTAGCCGGTGCCCATTTACCTTAAAGTTTCCCGATGAATGTTCTAATTCTACCGTCCCATATGGGAACACTTGGGAAACAGTAATGGCCCCGACCATCGAGACTTAAGCTTACCAGGAAACAGCTTCAAACGTGAATTGTACAATAGAACCTTGTCGCTCACGCTGAATTCCTTGGTAGATATCCTTTCATCGTGCCGTCTCTTCATCCTCGTCTTGTAGATAGACTCATTCGTGTAGGCGTCCTCCCGCAGTTCATCCAATTCATTGAGCTGCAACTTCCTTTCATCACCTGCACTTGACAAATCAAGATTAGAGCAACGTAAAGCCCAATATGCCCTATGCTCTAGTTCGACTGGGAGGTGACACGCTTTGCCATAAACTAGCCTATAAGGTGTAAGTCCGGTAGGCGTTTTGTGTGCAGTCCTAAATACCTAAAGCGCGTCATCAAGCTTGTCAGCCCATCTACTCCTATGCTCACCTATTGTTCTCTCTAAGATACGCTTGAGACCACGGTTGGTCACTTCAGCTTGGCCATTGGTTTGTGGATGATAAGGAGTCGCTAATCGGTGAGTAACTCCATATTTCTCCAAGGCCTTAGAGAACTGTGAATTGCAGAAATGAGTACCTCTATCACTAATGATAGCCTTAGGAGCACCGAACCTAGCAAATAGCTTTCGCAGGAAGGAAACGACTACACGTGCGTCATTAGTGGGGAGCGCCTGTGCCTCAACCCACTTCGACACGTAGTCGACAGCAACAAGGATGTACTTACACCCACGGGAGGACGGGAATGGTCCCATGAAATCAATACCCCACACTTCGAATATCTCACAGATCTGAATGTTAGTGAGGGGCATCTCATGGCGATTCGATATATTTCCACTTCTCTGACAAGCATCACATGCTTTCACATAGTCCCTAGCATCCTGAAAGATCGTGGGCCAGTAGAATCCTGCAACAAATACCTTCCGAGCTGTGGTATTTGCACCATGGTGTCCTCCGGTGGGACTGATGTGGGATGCGTATAAGATCTGCATCGCCTCATCACCATGAACACAACGCCGAATAATCTGATCAGCACAAACTCGGAAGAGGTAAGGGTCATCCCAAAAATAATTCTTCACATCCTTGAAGAATTTCTTTCGCTGCTGATGAGTTAGTCCTTTGACCAGCACATTACCCACCAGATAGTTTGCATAGTCAACAAACCAAGGGCATTCGTCAACTGTATGTGCTGAACAGAGGGACTCATCTGGGAAGACGCCTTAATCGCAGAATCATCAAGAGGAAGTAGTGAAGGATTCTCTAAACGGCTCAGGTGATCGGCAGCTAAGTTCTCGGCCCCACGTTTGTCTTTGATTTCGATGTCAAACTCCTGAAGGAGCAGAATCCATCGAATCAGACGGGGCTTGGCATCCTGCTTCTGGAAAAGATATCTCAAAGCAGAGTGATCGGTGAAAACCACTGTCTTTGAGAGAATCAAATAAGACCTAAACTTCTCAAATGCATATACTATAGGTAGCAGCTCTTTCTCAGTGGAAGTATAATTTCGCTGAGCATCAGTGAGAGTCTCGCTAGCATAGTATATAGCATGGAAACGGTTTTCCTTTCTTTGCCCCAACACTGCCCCCACAGCATAATCACTGGCATCACACATCAACTCGAATGGTAACTCCCAGTCGGGAGCCACCATGATGGGGGCAAAAACATGCTTCTCCTTCAGAGTATCAAAGACATGCACACACGAATCATCAAAATCAAATGTGGCATCCTTTTCCAAAAGTCTTGTCATGGGACGGGCAATTGATGAAAAATCTTTAATAAACCGCCGGTAAAAACCGGCATGCCCAAGGAAACTTCTAACCACTCGAACAGAAGTAGGGTGAGGCAGTTTAGATATCGTCTCAATCTTAGCTCTATCGATCTCAAAGACCTTAGCAGAGATTTTGTGCCCGAGAACAATTCCTTTTCGCACCATAAAGTGACACTTTTCCCAATTGAGGACTAAATTGGCCTCCTCACATCGAGCAAGCATACTGTCCAAATTTGAAAGGCACGACGAAAAGGAACTACCGAACACAGAAAAATCATCCATAAACACTTCAACACTCTTCTCCAGAATATCATTAAAGATAGCTACCGTACATCTTTGGAACGTCACAGGCTCATTGCATAAACCGAATGGCATACGCCGGTATGCGAACATTCTGTAGGGACATGTGAAAGTGGTCTTGTCCTGGTCCTCGGGGCTGATAGGGATCTGAAAGTAACCCGAAAAACCATCAAGGAAACAATAGAACTCATTGCCTGACAATCTCTCGAGCATCTGATCAATGAAGGGCAATGGAAAATGATCCTTACGGGTGGCATCATTGAGTTTGCGATAGTCGATGCAAACTCGCCATCCCGTGACCGTCCTCGATGGAATCAGTTCATTCTTTTCATTAAGAACGACAGTCATCTCCCCTTTCTTTGGGACCACATGAATGAAACTCACCCACATCATACCTGCTACAAGAAGTTTCAACATTTCCTTCTTGATGACCTCGTGAATTTTTGGATTGACCCTCCTTTGGGGTTGAATCACAGGCTTGAAATCCTCTTCCATCAGTAACTTATGAGGGCAATAAGTAGGACTGATACCCTTGATATCAAAGATTTTCCACGCGATGGCCTGCTTGTGGGATTTCAAGACCTGGATCAATCTCGCTTTTTCATCACGTGAGAGATCTTTGGCTATAATAACCGGAAGCTGAGATGACCCCTCCAGAAAAGCGTACTCTAAATGCGCTGGTAGCTCTTTCAGCTCAAGAGTTGGAGGGTCTTCAATCGAGGATTTGGATTTGTACTTTCCTTCGGATCTAACGTAACAATCTCCTCATGAGCAGGAGATGACTCTATCGTGCACAAAGGAAAGATATCAATGGAATCAGAGAGACATACAGAATGATCAGAATCAAGAGACAATGGGCACAGAGATATATCATCATCGATAAACTCTCCATCTTCAAAAGAAGTGGATCTCTCATACCTAATCAACAGAGACTTAACGAGCGTCTCATCAATCTCAGAATGCATTTCTCTGTTAGAAGAGCTATAGGATCGAACAAAGCAAATCGACTCCACAGTATCATCAGCTCTCTGCATAGCTTTGCCAACATCAAAAATGACATGCTCATCTCCCACCCTAAGGGTCAACTTCCTATCCAAAACATCGATCATCGCATGGGATGTCGCTAAAAATGGACACCCTAGAATGAGAGGAACAGAGCTGTCTTCATGCATATCCATGATGACAAAGTCTACCGGAAATACAAACTTATCAACTTTCACCAACATGTTCTCCGTGATACCCCGAGGAAATTTCACTGATCGGTCTGCCAACTGAATACTCATACGGGTGGGCTTTGGCCCTCCGAGACCGAGTTTAGCATATAGAGATGTGGGCATAAGATTGATGTTAGCTCCTAAATCAGCGAGGGCATTCATAACATCAAGGTTACCAATATGACATGGTATAGTGAAACTGCCAGGATCATCTTGCTTGATTGGAAGCTTGTTTTGGAGCACAGCTGAACACTCGGCGTTCATCTCTACTGTGTCCAAATCATCAAGCTTCTTGCGCTTTGAGAGCAGATCCTTCAAAAACTTGGTGTAGTTCGGCATCTGAGCAATCGCATCGATGAAAGGAATATTGATATGTAACTGCTTGAACAATCCAAGGAACTTGCCCTATTGCTTATCCTTGATTTCCTTTTGCAATCTGCTCGGATACAGAATAAGAGGCTTGTAAGGACTAACTGTAGGCATCACCGGAGGTGGGACGTGTGCGGTACTTGGTGTACTAGGAATGTGCACCTGGTCCGTGATAGTCTCCGGATCGTCCTCATGAACAACAGATCAAGAGGGGGAGAAGCAGAATGGGGAGGAAGTGATGGCCCTACATTTTCCTTACCACTACGCGTGATAATCATCTTCGCTTCAGCCTTCGGATTTGGCATAGTATCACTCGGAAGACCACCAGGCTGTCGGTAATTCTGCGCTTTAGCTATCTGTGCAATTTGGACTTCTAAATTCTTTATAGCAGCCTGTTGGTTCCTTGTGATAGTCTCTTGGTTAGCCATGAACTTCATCATCATATCCTCTAAATTCGACCTCTCTTGTGGCTGATGTGTAGCCTGAGGACGTGGAGGATTCTGATAAGGGCTACCAGACTGGCCATAGAATTGTTGTGGTCGAGTAGGCTGCTGAAAATGACCATGGGAGGAAGAAGAATACTACCCCTGGTTATACCCCTGATGAGAGGCAAACTGGGGTCTCTAAAGCATATGTGGTCTCGGATTCATGAAACCTTGAGGTGGCTGATTCTGGGAATAATTCGGATAGTTCGGGTTCGGGTGAGCATACTTAGACATGCCACCTCCAGAATCGGCAGATGAATAGTAAACCTCCTCCTGATTGGGGTATGAGTAAGCTGCCGGACACCCATAGCTCGAATGTGGGCCACCACAAGTATCACATGATGGATACACAGCTTGCACAGGAGTTGGCATGGCTTGTGGTTGACTATTCTGCGTGAGCTGCTCAATCTTTGCTGTGAGTGCGGCTATGACAGCGACTTGCTTGGAATCTGAAGCTCCCCATCCGAAATACTCACCGGGTGTCTGATGCAGACTCATCACCAAGTCATCTAAAATCTCAACCGCCTCCTCAGGTGTCTTTCTGTAGACAGATCCACTACAAGCGGAGTCAATCAAAGAATGATACATCGGGTGCACACCTTCATAGAAGACTTTAACTCGATGATTGAGCGTCAGATTGTGATTTGGATACTTCATTATCGAATCTTTGTACCGCTCCCACGCATCACGTAAGGACTCTTCAGGCTTCTGCCTGAATCCCAAAATTTCACTCGTAAGCTGAGTGGTACATGAGGGCGGACAAAACTTGGATAGAAATTGTGTCCCCATTTCATCCCAGGTATGAATTGAATTGGACGGAAGGGCATCATACCATGTGAGAGCACGTCCAGTAAGCGAGTACGGGAATAGCATCAATCGAATGATCTCTTTCGGGACTTGATTCACCTTATACGAACCGCACGCTTTCCTGAATTTCTTCAGGTGTGCATAAGGATCCTCAGATGCTATCCCACAGTACTGAGCATTATTTTGAACTAAAGTGATGAGGCTGGACTTTAGCTCAATATTGACTGCGTCAAATCCGAGAATGACAATGGCACCTTCCGAGTCGTCGGTGACGGTCGGTTCAGCTCAAGCATGGTGCGACGGTCGCCCATGTTTGGCTCAGAAGAATTATCAGATAAGGATAAAGAAGAAGAATCAGATGAAGGAGAAGAAGGCGAGGAAGGAGAGATTGGAGGTAACTCGACAACTAAATCAAAATGACCTCTATCAGCCAGCGGAGGGACAGGTTGGCCAGTAGATTCAGATGAGCTAGATAAAATCTCAATGAAAGGATGAGAAGGATGGCGAAGACGATTCTGAAAGGTTATTTCAGGTTCATTATATGGACTTACAACATGTGGATTGGAATTCCGAGCCATAAGCCATACACAAACACTGAGAGGGTGGATGGAATAGATAAAGGAAGGGAAAAACAAGAAAAGAACTTCCAAGGGATAAAATCCCAAAAGAAGGATCGACTAATCTACCAGCTGAACCTTTTCACAATATCTCTAGCCATTCCCCGGCAACGGCGCCATTTGATCTACGCGGATTTGGCTATTAAAATCAAAAGAATGAAGAAAGCCTAAGTCATACCAAACACTACTGGCAGTGTACCAGTCGTAGTTAGTATAGCTAGAAGCTGACCTCGGGGATTATCGAACTCAGGGAACGACAATAAGGATCGAGATACCGATACTAGGATTATCACTAATATCTAGCCATAGATAAGGGTTGAGGATGATTATAACCCTAAATACTTAAAACTATACTATCTAACAGAATACTAAAATAATAAACTTTAACGCTAAAACAGATTAATATCAGAGATATATATATTAAAAGCAGCACTCACTTGGATACGTCTTTTAGGATTAATGGAGTAAATAGTTTGAAAACACTTAAGATGTTTTTGGTCAAAGAAAATTAAGTTGGAATTGAATCCAACCGTTTTAAATCTTTTAATCTTAAGAGTTTGAAACTTTGATGTAAAACCGATTCATGGACATATTTTATTAATTTCAGAAAATCAAGTATGGAGTTCTCCAGTATTCTCCAATTTCTTAAAATCAACAATAAATGTCTTCTACGATTAATTAAGTCAACTAAATCTAGCTTTTAGAGATTAAAACTGTCTACACGTCAAGCGCTCGGAAATAACTCTAAATATACAATTTAGCGGCATAAACATCAATCAAGTCTAAGGAAATCAAAGATTAAATTAATCCTATAATCACAATATTGCTAAGAATTAATTTGCATACAATGATTTCACAATTTATTAACTAGTCACTATCTCATAATCACAATAATGCTAGAAATGGCAACCAATTAATAAATCACTTAAATTTGATAAAGTTTATAAAAATCAGCCTTTATAATCAATAATCATGATCACAATAATGCTAGAAAGTCGACTATAATTCTGATTTTACACATATTAATCGTATGAATCAAGAATACATCAATGAATCAAACACTTTTCAACCAAAACCATCAAATACTCCACTAATCCATGTCAAAACGTAACCAGGCAAGTGCTTGGCTAAACTACTCACTAATCATGTTAAAAATAATAAAATAAACCAGATCTATACTAAACATAATCATAACAGAAAGTAAATTCGGAAAGAGTGTACCAAAAACGTAAGAAACACGAGAAACACCCGCAACCGAATGCTTTGATCCACTCCAATAGCCGAATGATTCACTAGACTAACCTAAACTAAGCTGAAAATCAAAATCTATGAAACGAGATATGGGAGCTTACGTTGAGAAGTGTTTGGTATGTCTGCAAGTTAAAGCCGAACACCAGAAGCCATATGGTAGTATGCAGCCGCTACCGATTCCAGAATGTAAGTGGTATCATATTACCATGGATTTCGTGAGTACGTTGCCGATTTCTTCGCGACAACACAATAACTTTTGGGTTGTGGTGGATTGTCTCACCAAGACGGCTCACTTCATATCGATTCATGGAACGACTGGCACAACTCTACATAAACAAGATTCTATCCCTGCATGGTGTTCCCAATTATATTGGATCAGGATTCTCAATTTACTTCACACTTTTGGGCTAGCTTTCAAGACGCCTTCAGTACTAAAGTGAAGCTCAGTACTGCTTATCATCCTCAAACTGATGGTCAGAGCGAACGTACTATCCAGACTCTTGAGGATCTTCTTCGGGCTTGTATTATCGATTTTGGTGGCAGTTGGGATACCCATTTTCCATTAGTGGAATGCACATGTAATAACAATTATCATTCTTCTATAGGAATGCAACCATTCGAAGCATTGTATGGTCGGAAGTGTTTAACTCCTACTTACTGGCATGAGGCTGGTGAGAGGCCATTGACCGGACTAGAAATCTTACAAGTGACTCATGATAAGATTCAGATGGTCCGGGAGTATCTAAAGGTAGCCCAAGATCGACACAAAGCTTATGGTGATAAGAAGCACAGACCAGTTGATTTCAAGGTGGACGATCATGTGATGTTGAAAGTTTCACCTTGGAAGGGAGTATTATGGTTTGGTAACGTGGGAAGCTCAGACCACGATTTATTGGACTCTTGAAGAACATCGAGAATGTGGGTGAACAGGCCTATCGACTTGACCTTCCTCAAGATTTAGCAGGTTACCACAATGTATTCCATGTGGGCTATCGGAGAAGATGTCTTGTGGAGCCTGATTCGGCCGTGCCAATGAATGAAGTCAAGATTGATGAGAATTGAAGAGTCTGAAGCCATTGTAAATGAGAAGGTGGTGAAGTCGAGAAATAAAAATTGAATTGGTGTTGGTCAAATGGAAGCATCATCGTCATGTTCACCTTACATGGGAAACCAAAACCAAGATGATGGCTAAATACCCCAACTTATATGCCCTGACGTGATTCCGAGGGCGGATCTGTTCAGGGGGGAGGGGGGAGGAATTGTAACATCCTCACAATTAATGTAATAATTAAATTGATTAAATTTTTAAATGAATCATATTAATTCTCTAACTATGGTTATTATAAAAGTATTGATTATATGCGTCACCCACTTGTACCCATGTACTAAACCTTTGTAAATTATGATCCACACGATTATGTACAAGACTTTAATGCATTATGTACAAGTAACTCAAGTTTATATGTGAAAGTTAGTAGTTTAAAATGTGAGGAATGCAAATGTGGTGGCTGAATTTGGAAGCATAAGACTAGGAGGGGCTTGGTGTAAATTTTTGACCCCTTAATCGGTTTCCTCTCCCCCTTCACTTCTACCTTTTCATTTCTCAAAATTTCCTGCACTTTTTATTGAAGAACCAAGGCTAGGGCTGGAGAAATCTTACAAGTATTGGCTAGGAAATTGCTAGATGGTTGAACATTGAAGTTTAATAAACTCAAGGAAACCTTTCTTTCGTGCTTTTAAAGTGTGTAGTTGTTTCTTCATCCTCTTTTTAGCTAACATCATCAACTATGGATGATGATGGAAAATAAGGGTCTTAGATATTATGATTTAAAGAGTTCTAATATAATCATTAATAAGTTATTTATGTAATTTTTGAATTTAGAAACTTGAATTGGTTTTCATTTATGTAAATTCAAAAAAGTGAATGATGAAAGGGGTTGTGTCTCCTTTGGGTTCCCGTTGGTTATATGGTTGCCTAGTCTCGGTATCCCCGGGCTTGTAACGAGCAGGTTCTCGAGTCTCCCTCATGGCCTGTTGGAGTGGTATATATTCCCACATACTTTTGGTTCAAATATTGCATGTGTGCTCTTTATATCCATGTTTATTGTTGGTGCATGTTTTAGGTTATACACGCCATATCAATCTAGTAACTCACTTGGCAAATTTTATTTGCTAATCCCATATACTTCATGTATATCAGGTGGAGGTAATAGTAAAGGCAAGAATGTTGCCGGTTCAAGTTCAAAGGCCTTGTAGAGCGAGTTGAAACGACTTTTGGTAAAGCTTAAATCATGGTAGATTGAAAATGGGATAGATCACCTATGTATTCCTAAGTTATAGTTGTTTTGAAAAAAAATTGATGATATATGATGTATTTCAAACTCAAAGTAGCTTGTAAATATACTTAAAATGCTTAAGCTTTCTGCATACAAACTAACACAAGGTTCTGGACTACATGCGAATGGGTCATGCCCAATTTTCAGTTGAATCGTATTGGTTAATGATAATTAGGCTTATTAATTAAATATTATATTATGTTGAAATGAGTGTTTCAGCTTGGGTGGAATAATGGGTTTGTTCATGGTTTGGGTAAGATGGGCAGTTTAGTGAGATAGCTAACTTATGGGCATTGTTACAAGTCCATGAGTGGGTATGGGTGGAAGAGTAGGAATTCTGTGTCTTTAGGAGAAGGAGGAGAGGTACGGGAAAAGGGTTGGTCAATGTTGGTTTAAAAAAAAGGAATGGATTGGATTGTGGGTGTAGCAGGATGAGAAGACTCTTCCTCATCCGTTTCAATACCCGGACCACATAGAGAGATTCTAACTTTATATAGGCCTCATACTTGTGAGAAGCGAGATTCTCTTACACATAATCATCCTGGTCATCCAAAGAATCACTAGGCGTGTTTTGGGGAAATTTGGTTGATTTTCCCTCACTACCAACGTGGGTTTTAGTTGGACTATCATTGGGAATACAATACTAATGGTAGCTCCCTCAGGCTCGGTCCGTTTATCAGAACCGGGAGTGGTGACATTTGCCTTAATATTAAGGGTTGCCTTATTAATAATATCACTAGCAAAATGAGAGGTTGAGGTTCACTCATCACCAACCTAGTGTATGGTTAGTGACTCACTGAAAATACAAGTTGGTGCCTCAATGTCAATTGGTTTGGTGCTGACAATATCGTTGGCACGTGCAGACTCAGTAAAAGTTTGTAGTGTCGGTGTATAGTCGTGTAGTGCAGACTTAGTAAATACTTTCGGTGGCTTTTAAGAGACCGCTGAAGAAGCTGGCTTGGAATTGCAACCTTGGTTTGTGAGGTTTTCTTAGTATGTTTCTTTACAGGTTTGCCTTTTGCGATAACCTCAACCTCTTTTGAGAGAGACTTTGGTTTGGTTGCTAGTTTGGGAGATCATTTTCTTTCGGGTGTGATCATGTGGGTTACCTCAGCGGTTCTGCTTCAGCTTTTGTGACTGCGTACAAGAAAAGTAGGTCAATAAAAAAAAGGGATTACAGAAGGAGGCTTGAATGTAATCGCAATAGTTCACAAAAATGTTCAAAAATTAATTTGTTTATTAAATGATGAATAACAAATTACAAAGTATTCATGAACGAAGAACAAGTATAAAACCCATTCTAAACATGTGTCTTTGAAGATAGATGACACAACCTAATATTTCACGTAGCCTACTGATAAGGTCCTCGCTGAGAAATACTTAAGTTTGTACAAGCTTGAGCGTGTAACTTTCAAAAGAATTAAGCATTGATCAGGGCTCTTGCTTATATAGGCAGTTGTGTATTTAATGCTCCTAAACTTTTGGAGTTGTCAAAATCTGATAGGTTGATAAGGAAGAGATTAGTGAATGCAAGGGGAGAATCAAAGGGTTAAAGAGAAAGGGAACAACCACTAGTCTAAAATATCTAAGGGGAGAGTCATATCTTGAAGATCATAAGACATTTATAGTTCAAAGCTAAAGTTAGAAGATGCAGTCAACAAATTTTCAAGATGAGCTTAACCGAAGATACGTTGATGCAAGCCCACGAATTTTAATGACTTCAAGCCTTGATTACAAGAATGGAAGATTTTTAGAATTTGTATTTCTCGTAGTTCAAGTCTTTGTAATTGCGCTTAATTGTAAATGTTGATTTAAACACTAAAGGGGAGATTGTTAGACCTCAAATAGTGTATATAAAGAATTTTCCTATGAAAAGTTCAAGAGCTTCTGTCATTTTCTCATTGTACCCAAACGTTTAATACTTTAGTGAAAAGAATCATTCTACTAATTGAGAAAGAAATTATCGTGTTCATATTTTCATATTGGAAATCTATGCAAAACATGAAGATTTCAATCATACAAGTGATTGCAGCAATTGTAATCCGAAAATATAAACACTCAATCACAAACAATCACAATAATATATGAACAATAAACCAACTGATTATATTGATTAGAAACCGTATGAGAGAATGCCAATTACACACTCTATGTCACACAATATTATGAACGCATACGTATAAAAACCCTAATACATGGTTTAAATACTAAACACAACTTTGGGGTAATTACAAAACATACCCTTACATCTTTTAAATAAAGATAAGGAAATAAATAAACTTTGTAACTATTACAAAATGAGTCCAACAACTTAATCACAATAAATAAGTCTGACAATCTCCCCCTCATGATCAAGATCATGAAATTGGAAACTCTTTAGTTTTCCCCTTCCCTTCGAATGAATAATCTCAAAACCTTCTTTCTTCGTTCGTAGTAGATGATTACAAACTCTAAATGAACATCACATTTAAGAACATTACATAACAAAAATATTTAATAACTCTCCCCCTCAACAGAACAAAAATATTTAATAACAATTAAGTTTGTGTCTTTTCAACCTGAAAGTGAAATGATACGGATTCATATGAAGGTAACAATCCAATTCCACATAGGAGTTCTGTTTTCACAATGGACATAGTCTATGTGTTCTACATTCAGCGTTGGTGTCACGTTAACAATGGTAGGATTTCCTACTAATCATTGTGAAATACTTAGATTAAGCATCACTATAGTTGTTCCGACTTTGTCACGTTTGACAAGCTACTGTAGACTCTATGTGTCCTCAAAAGTGTATAACAGTTGATCTTTACACTTAAAGTGCATCAAATGTAGTCGAACACCGGAGTGCATGTCTTCCTTGTTTCGATATCATATACCTCCAAATAAGAAATCGATAGCATATGAGGTATATCTCCGTGAGAAATGAAACAAAAACTTTTTAAGAAGTGACTGAGTTGCGAGTGGGGTTCTGTGCCTTGCATCACTGGGTCCATGACGTCTTATTCAATACTTAGTTCCAACACATGGGATTCAGTAGTAGATGTAAATAATCCAGCAAAACTGACATGGTTTCGATAGGATTATTTTTTTCTTTTAATCCTTTCCCATCTCTTAGCTCTCATCAATTTTCAACTATACTCCTTCTAACTCACTTTTAATCACAATTATAAGCTTTATAAGCTAATGATGCACTCCATTTCCTGTCAATAACCCCCATCACTTTCATTTTATCTCTGCTTAACCCTGTTAGTACCCCTTAGTAACTAACACCCCCTAACTAGTAGACCTAAAGACCCTTAACCACACAAACTAGAGTGGTTTGTTCTTTGGGAAGGTCATAGGTTAGACCATTGGAGTGATATATATATATATATATATATATATATATATATATATATATATATATATATATATATATATATATATATATATATGTATATATATATACACACACATATATATATATATATATATATACACACATATATATATGTGTGTGTGTGTGTGCGTGTGTGTGTGTGTGTGTGTTATGAGTGAATTTCTAGAACGAAACTCAAACTCAATAAGGTGGGAAAATTCAGAGAAGTCAGCGGAAGCACAGTATCTAAACAAGGTATTTAGAAACGATTTAAACATCAAATTAAGAAACGATTTAAACATCAAATATTAGGTCCAACATGTCTGTAATTAGAAACCATTTCACTAAAGTTCGTGTTTGGATATGAAGTAATCAAAAACCATTTTAATGAAGTCCGGGTCCTAATCTGATTTAACTAGAAGCAATATGAATGCAGTCCGGGTTATGTTTTGATATGCACAAAACCATAACACTTGCAAAAACAACTCAATTGCCATTTGGCATCCATTTTTGGATCCTAACGAAACGTGGGATACCCCTTGTTTGCAACTCTTAACCTTTATTATCAAAGATTAATACTTTTAACCCTCATATATAATTTTAACAACTTTTACGATCCAAGTTAAATTAAAATTACATATCCTGACTAAAATTAAGCTACTCTAATTAAACAATATATGTTACAAAACTACACCATGTTCACCCCTACACTTTAGAATATGAAATTAACAATTTAATGACATTATATAATTTGTGTAATAGATTTTTTTAGTTTTATGTTTTATATACTTAACAAAAAATTCATTCTTTCATTAAAAAAATAAAAATACATTTCAACAAATTTACACGGGCGTTGCTAGGCAAAGAAATTCATAAAATGAGATCTTTTAAACTCTGCACATTGCAATATTATGGTTAAAACTATTATTATTCTTAAATATAAATAAATTTTGATACAAAATCTTATATATAAACCTGTCAATTTAAATACAATCTATAAATTAAGTTAAATATATAAGAACAAAAAAAAACAATATAGGAAACAAAACTATAAAAAATCTCATCGATTGAAATTGTTAGATAACTTTATTTTGTATGTTAAAACTTAAAAGTAGCAAAGGAGAAAGTAAGTCTTCGGTCATTCCTCCAGTTGGCCATTTACTTCCTTAAATCAGTGATGGAATTAATCCAAGAAAGCGGACATTGCAAAAGGAACGAAAAGCACACTATATAGGTCAGCGGCATCAGCAGTTGAAGAAGTTGACGGCCGGATTCAAGCAAAAAATGGGATAACCTGAACGTTATGTTCATATGATTTTTTTGTATTTATATCTAATTTCTAAGAATTCTATAAGATTTGTAAAAGAAAACACTTTGATAAAAAAATTAAATAGAAAATTATATATGCTTTGTAGTTAAACATAAAATTAAGATAAAACCATGACAATAAAAAAAAAACTAAAAACGTAACAAAAAAAATATAAAACTACAAGTTCGCATATTAAGAATAAAAAAATACCAAAAATTTAAATGGAATATAAACACCAAAAATTTGATGAAAAAAACATTAAAAGAAATACAAAATAATGACAAGGGTGGGAACCTGAGCAGTTAGGCTAATATATAGATGGTGTGCGTATTAATTAGTCGCAAAACCTGATAATTATTTATTATAAAATGCATATAAATATAATTATAAAATGCTTATACGTATCCAACTTAGAATCTACTTAACAAGATTTGCCTTTCTTTCTATTTCAATTCGTCATCTTTTCTCACTTCAATTCCTGCGCACATCCTTATTGATAATTCAACATCTTGATCTTTTGATCTTTCATTGCAGAGATTTACCCTTGTTAATTCTACCATAGATCTTTTGATCGATATATCTTTCATCCCTCGTATCGTTTTCCATTTTCTTGATCCGGCCATTTGGTTCTTGTTATCAGGTTTTCTTGGATCTTTATTGCACTTGATTAATTCACAGTTTCGAGTCTCTTTGGTCTTGATCGATCAATCTACAGATGAAGAAAATGAACGGGGATGACAACGTGGGACGTGACGGTAATGAATATATGATCAGTGGATCGGCATCGAGCGATGCAAAGATGGCGGTAAAACCCAAGATTCCGAAGCTTTTGGTCTCGGCCACCATGGAAGGTATGGAAGGTGGAAAACCATCAGGATAAGATGTAGCCAGATGCTTATCAAAATCCGCTAAAGAAAGTGAAGCAATAAATCAAGGAATAAGGGTTTGTTCGTTAAAACCCTTGAAAACAACTAAGTTTAAAAAAGATGTTGCTCATCGATCTCTTCGCGGTAATTTTTTTTTATTCGATATAATTTTGTAGAGCCATTGTGCACTATACACAGAAAGATATCTTATGTATATTTTTTGGATAAAAAATGTAACTATTTTGCCATCCATGAAATCAGTTTTTGGTGATATGTGGTCGTGTCATCCTGATCGTCCATTGCAAGAAATCCGGCCAGCCTCCGCACCCAACCATGTTCTTGATGTTACTAAATATAAACCAAACTCATCGGAATCTTCGTCTTCATCTGAAAGTAGTGTTGGCAGCAACAAGATTAACGATAAGGACGATGATGTGAATTTACGTGGTTGGTCACTTACAGCACATCGGCCATCATATGAGGAGGATGACGAAAGAGAAGCCGTAGAGGCTTTACTCATGCTGGCTAACAGCGAGCCGTTTGATGCGCAATCAGATATCAGTCAGGGACGGTCGTCATAAAAGATGCACCACCTATTAAGCTTTCATATATGTAAATATATTTTTCTGTGATTCTTGCTTTCCAATTAATTTTGAACTCAAAGAAATCTTTTCGTCTTTGTTATATATATGAAACCGAGTGGCGGCTAACTCATCCACTACCGGTTGTTTTCTCAATGGCCATAGCCACCAGAACTGCCACTTTTCACCGAGAGTACATACAAATTAATGCACTAGCTGAAATATATGTTTCACTATTATACAAAGTCCCTCACAAAGTTTGGTCATCTTGTGACAGATTCACGAAGGATTTGAAACCGTCAATATAATTTGCGAGACAAGAAATTTGTCACAACAATGACTAGTTTGTAATTAGGATGACGATAATTTACAACTCATGATATCTCAAAAGGATCCAAAAAGATCGCTCGTGTCATGTGTAGTTTGAAAATTTGAAGCATTCGAAGGTTGTGGTTATGTAGTGTACGTTCTCGGATTCGTTAGTTAGATTGGTTTTCATTAGAACCATTCATCGATAATTTCCAATTTCCAAATTTTTTCCATTGATAGTTCTAATAAAAAATCACACAATTAACAATCATAATTAAAATGTTAACATTCCAAATTAGTATTTTCAAAGAATCAAAAAAATAAACATTTAATATTATAAAAAGTTAACATTCCATATTACTTGGTGCATAGTTTAGATTATGAAATTTTGTAACAATGTTTTGGAAATTAATAATTTGATAATAATTATAACAAAAAGAACTATCGAAATTTAGGGGCCGTTTGGTTCACTGGAATCCGAGGGAATTGGAGGGGAAAGGAATTCAATTCCAGTCAATTCATGTGTTTGGTTCAACTACAAAAAGAAATTGGATTCCATCAAAATTGAAATTTTCCAATGAATAAAGGAAAATAACATTCCTTCACACTATGGATGGAATTCAATTCCTTTTAAAAATAGAAAGTGGTTGATTACAAAAATACCCCTTACGTTTAACACACTACACTACACCATGTCCTGTCTCACCCCACTCACCCTACCTACCTACCTACCCACCCACCTATACCCACCCTACCCTACCCCATACCCACCCACCCTAATCCAACCTATGCTATCCAACCTACTATTACCTACTACCCACCATACCTACCCCTACCTACTTACTCACCCAACCTACCCTACCCCATCCCACCTCTAACCCACCTACCCCAACCCTACCTACGTTATTCAACCTACTCTTACCTACTACCCACCATACTTTCCCCTACCCACCCACCATTCCTCATCCATCATACATTACCCACCCAACCCACCTACCCTACCTACGCTTACCTACTACACACCATACCCACCCATCCCATACGCACCCATCCAACGTCCACCCCACCCATCCTATCCTAACTACCTACCCATCTCATCTTATTCCTACTTTATAGAATTATCCACCTCAACCCACCCATCCACCCTACCCCATCCCACCCACCTCTACCCACCTACCCCTACCTTACCTACGTATCCAACCTACTCTTACCTACTACCCACCATACCTACCCCTATCCCACCTACCCATCTCCCACACATCATATGTTACCCACCCAACGCATCTACCCTTACCCTCCCTACGCTATCCAACCTTCTCTTACCTAATATCCGTCATACCTACCCCTACCCCTACCCACCCACGCATCCCATCCCATCCTACCCTACCCTACCCTATCCATCTCATCCTATTTCTACCTTATAGGCTTATCCACCTTTACCCATCCATCCCATCTTACCCTACCAACGAATTATGAAATTGGATTCCAATTTATTTTTAACCAACCAAACATGATTTGGATTCCAATTCCAATTCCTTGCAGATTCCAATTCCTTAACAGATTCCAATTCCTTTTAAAGCATTCTGCGAACCAAACGCCCCCTTAGTATTTGATTTAGCTTATGTTGTTTGGTATCATGATTCTTAAGTGTTTCACCTTGCATTTTGAACTTATTGATTACCAAAATGGGTATATGCATATAATTATAATAATAATTTAAATTTAATATGTATTTTTTATTTATAATATACCTTTTTTTGTGAATAAAATAGTTTTTTGAATTTTTTTTATCATTTATAACAAAATTATTTATTTTGTATCATTAACAGCATCAACTTTTATATTTTTTATAATTAATTACATCAACTTTTGTATAATGTATCGTTAATAACATTAACTTTTATACTATTTTTATTATTTATAACAACGTTTTTAACTTTTCTTATAAATGATAACAATATAAAAGTTGATGCTATTAATGACAAATAAAATAAATAATGTTGTATTTGTATGTACTGTCGACGAAAAGAGGCACATTAGGTGGCAATGGCCAATGGAAAAAACAACCGGTGGTGGATGAGTTAGCGGCCACTCGATTTCAAATATCAAAGACGAAAAGATTTCCTTGAGTCCAAAATGAATATGAAAGAATCACAGTAAAATATACATATATAAAAGTTTTTGTAACAGAAGTTACTACAAATAATGCATATGTCCATTAAATTTCAAAGTATGATGGATTTGGATTTGCAGGTGCATCTTTTATGACTATCCCTGTGTAACATCCAATTCCGCCATAAACCGGTCACTGTTAGCTATGGCCATTGAGTAAACAACCGGTGGTGGATGAGTTAGCCGCCACTCGGTTTCATATATATAACAAAGACGAAAAGATTTCTTTGAGTTCAAAATTAATTGGAAAGCAAGAATCACAGAAAAATATATTTACATATATGAAAGCTTAATAGGTGGTGCATCTTTTATGACGACTGATATCTGATTGCTCCTCAAACGGCTCACTGTTAACTAGCATGAGTAAAGCCTCTATGGCTTCTCTTTCGTCATCCTCCTCATACGATGGCCGATGTGCTGTAAGTGACCAACCACGTAAATTCACATCATCGTCCTTATCGTTAATTTTGTTGCTGCCAACACGAATTTCAGATGAAGACGAAGATTCCGATGAGTTTGGTTTATATTTACTAACATCAAGAACACGGTTGGGTGCGGAGGCTGGCCGGATTTCTTGCAATGGACGATCAGGATGACACGACCACATATCACCAAAAACTGATTTCATGGATGGCAAAATAGTTACATTTTTTATCCAAAAAATATACATAAGATATCTTTCTGTGTATCGTGCAGAATGGCTCTACAAAATTATATCGAATAAATAAAAATTACCGTGAAGAGATCGATGAGCAACATCTTTTTTAAACTTAGTTGTTTTCAAGGGTTTTAATGAACAAACCCTTATTCCTTGATTTATTGCTTCACTTTCTTTAGCGGATTTTGATAAGCATCTGGCTACATCTTCTCCTCATGGTTTTCCACCTTCCATACCTTCCATGGTGGTCGAGACCAAAAGCTTCGGAATCTTGGGTTTTACCGCCATCTTTGCATCGCTCGATGCCAATCCACTGATCATATCTTCATTACCGTCACGTCCCACGTTGTCATCCCCGTTCATTTTCTTCATCTGTAGATTGATCGATCAAGACCAAAGAGACTCGAATTGTGAATTAATCAAGTGCAATAAAGATCCAAGAAAACCTGATAACAAGAACCAAATGGCCGGATCAAGAAAATGGAAAACGATATGAGGGATGAAAGATATATCGATCAAAAGATCTATGGCTAATGTTCTGTGTATAGATTCACTATGATTGGATAAGTTGGCAAATACAAGTATTTGCTGATTTTGTTAGGAGTCAGCAATGGCTCTCCTTGGTGACTCTTACGTTTGGGAATGAGAAAGAGTAAGGGAGTTTGTTAGACTTATTATATTGTAATCAAGTCTAGGGTTCAATATATAATAATTTAATATTTATGTTCTCTTTCTCTAAGGGCTTAACTAATTAAGTCCATGGGCTTAAGCCTTTTAGGGTTTAGCTCAAATAGCCAAGTTTCGGGTTTTTTGTGTGTAGCAAAAGGTGAAAGGAGAGTGTAGCCATCTTGCTCTCTAGAGAAAAACTTTTGTTCATCTTTGAATGTTAATATAATCATTCTACTATCTTTCTAATTGTTTCATCTGGTTCGTTATTACATGTTTATGCTTGATTATTCGGGACTAATAAGTGGTATCACAGCTACAAGATTATTTTCGATTGATTTGGACTTTTTGCACGATTATCAAATTTGTTCATCGAATTTTGACATTGCCAATAATTTTTATCATTCCTGGCTCGTGATCGTGTGGTTTAATCTCATCTAATTTACTTTTTGTGGTTGCTTTTTTTTTAAAATAAACTTTTTATGTACTGTTTATTTCTTTCTGTTCTTTAAAAAAGGAAAAAAAACGTTGGGTGCTTTGTTTTAATCCTTAATGTTTTTGAGTTTTTTGGTGAAATTAATCTCTACTAATCATAATTCACACTTTTTGGCATACATTTAAGCTTGATGTTTTTTTAAGCTCTAAGTGTTAGTTTAATTTTCATGTCCCTTAGGGTTTGTTTTAGAGAAAAGAAATGAGGAGAAATGTAATTGGAATTGGAATTGGGGGAGAAATGGAATTGGAGATAAATGAAAATGGGTGGAGAATTGAAATTGTGTATCTTGTTTGGTGTCAACAGAGAAATAAAGAGGAGAGAGATGGTGGCTCAGGCACAAGGCAGTCAATTCTCACCATTTCTCCACCGAATGGAGAGAATTGCATTCTTTCCATATTTAGCCATGAACCCAGAGAATTCAATTCTCCGCCCAAAAATTGAGAGCATTTCTCCCAAACAAGTGAAAACTCACTTCTCCCCCCTAAAATCTCTCTACCAAACAGCCCCTTAGTTCTTTGAAAGTCTCAGACTCCTCTCTCCAAAGGTTAAGTTTGTGTGTGGAACTAGACTTGTTTTTTCTTTTCTTGTCTAGGAGTCTTTGGTTTTCTTTATTTTTTTTTCTTTACTTACTACTCTTTCACTCCTAAACTTAGTTTCACCCTAAACTAAGTCTCAGACTAATCTTGCATTTTTTTTAACCAAGTCTGAGTTTTAGTCAAATTTTTTTATTTCACCAAGTTTGATATTTTTCTTTTGGGATAATTGCGCAAAAAACCATCAACTTGTCAACTTTTTGTGATTAAAACCCCAAACCACTTTTTGTTGCATAGAAAACCCCGAACTAGCTAAAAATCAGTAAATCAAGGTTTTATCAATGAGTAACACATTTAAATCGGTTATTAATCCTACGTGGACCGGTAAATAACCTACGTGGAATAACTTTTAATTCTTGAAACCGGTTGTCAAGTATTACACATTATTTAAACCCCCGTTGATAATTTTTAATTGTAAGTTTAAACGGGATTACAACATCAACGAGTGTTTTAATGATGTGTAACACTTGACAACCGGTTTCAACAATTAAAATATATTCCACGTAGGTTATTTATCTGTCCACGTAGGATTAATAACCGGTTTCAACCGGTTAACCATTGATAAAACCTTGATTTACTGATTTTAGTTAGTTCGGGGTTTTCTATACAACGTAAACTAGTTTGGGGTTTTAATCACAAAAACCTGACAAGTTAAGGGTTTTTTGCGCAGTTATCCCTTTTCTTTTATTTATTTTTATTTTTGTCTGAGTTTTTAATTTCATTATTTTAAGTGTGAGTTTGTTTTATTTGTTGATTTTTATTTTTATCAAGTATATTTTTTTGTTTTTGTTTTAACTCGAGTTCCCTCAACATTGAACTCGTTTTCATTCAAATATTCAAATCAATATGTAATCTTCAAGATCCAATCAAACATAAAGTGTCAAAGATGTCTTTAGTTGAGAAGCAAGCGATAGTTACTAATGAGGCGAATGTTGATCATGGCATTAGACATGTACCTGATTATGAGGACTCTCTCAACTCTAAATCAGGACATAAGGTACATTCTTCTCTAGATATTCAATTTTGCAATGAAGTAAATGAGTTGAATGCTAAATTGTGTGCTCTTAATAATGAACTTCAAGCGGAAAAAGTTCAATCTAAAGTTTTTCATGAAAAGTAGATGCATGAACATAATCTGTTTATAGAACTTCTTTGGGAAAAAGCTAAGGTTGATGATTTGAATACTTATCTTAAGAGTTGTTTAGCAACAACCACTAAGGCTAAGTTCCTTGAAATCTAAGTTATCTGATCTTTCAAAACATTTTGAGTTGTTGCATTATGAGAATATTGATAGAATGGAAAAATTCAAAATGATTGAAAAGGAAAGAGTTGATTTGTATGTCTATATCAAAGAACGTGATATTCTCTTAAATCTTTCAAACCACTAAGGCTAAGTCGAAGTAAGAAGTTTTCTAGGATTGACTTGTATTATCAGCATTTCATATGCGATTTTTCTAATAATGTGGTATTCTCTTAGAAATCCGAGTAGGAGAAGGCCTTTCAAGAATTGAAGGTCCGATTAACTAGTGCCCCTATACTTGCCTTACCCAACACTTCATAGTATATAGTGACGCTTCGGGTTTGGGACTCGGTTGTGTTTTGATGCAAAGGGGTAAAGTGATTGCTTATGCCTCATGACAACTTAAAGATTATGAAAGAAGTACCCTGCGCATTATCTTGAATTAGCCGTCGTGGTGTTTACACTGAAACTGTGAAGAGATTACTTATACGGCACAAAGTGTAAGCTATTCATAGATCATAAGGGTTTGAAATATATCTTTGATCAACAAAATCATCTGAACATGAGACAGAGACGTGCTCTAGAGTTGGTCAGAGACTATGATTGTGAGATCGTGTATCATCCGGGCAAGGCCATGCACTTAGCCGAAAAGATCTATCAAGATCGTAAGTTGAATTGAACTTCATTCTCACTTATGTTATAGTACAACCTTCTATTCTCAGAGATATCCGTTGGTGGCAACTAGAAATTCTCTGAGAATTCACACTTAAATCTTAGTGGCTTGTTGGTCAAGTTCATCTTCTTTCTGTTCAAAGTATTCAAGGACTGTATATGGGTTCCTAAATTTGGTGGGTTCCGAGATGTGATAATAAAAGAAGCTCATAACACCAAGTAATCTTATCACCCCAGAAGTACTAAGATTGTATCGTGACTTAAAGGCTATGTAATGGTGGCCCAGAATGAAACGAGATATGGGAGCTTACGTTGAGAAGTCTTTGGTATGTCTGCAAGTTAAAGACGAACACAAGAAGCCATATGGTAGTATGCAGCCGTTACCGATTCCAGAATGGAAGTGGTATCATATTACCATGGATTTCATGAGTAAGTTGTCGGTTACTTCGCGACAACACGATAACTTTTGGGTTGAGGTGGATTGTCTCACCAAGACGGCTCACTTCGTATCGATTCATGGAAATTATACAATGGAACGACTGGTACAACTCTACATAAACAAGATTGTAACCCTGCATGGTGTTCCCAAATCAATTATACTGGATCGGGATTCTCAATTTACTTCACACTTTTGGGCTAGCTTTGAAGACGCCTTCAGTACTAAAGTGCTGCTTATCATCCTCAAACTGATGGTCAGAGCGAACGTACTATCCACACTCTTAAGGATCTTCTTCGGGCTTGTATTATCGATTTTGGTGGCAGTTGGGATACCCATTTTCCATTAGTGGAATTCACATGTAATAACTGTAACATCCCGGATTTGAGCCTGGTACGTGGATTTAATTTATTGGCTCATTATTTTAATAATTATTGCGTGTTCCAATTAAATTCCATTTCGTGGATTTAACGTGTCGAAACCGAGTGATACGTGTCTCCGAGCTATTAATTAGCGGATTAATTATCTCCTTGAGATCGTGGATTTAATTGGGTCCTAATGATATAAATTGTGAAAAAGCGATATCGGGTCCGGGTTAATGGGTTCGGAACCGGATATGGATAAAGACGTATATATGTATTGAGCCCCTCTTTTCTTCTTCTTCCTTGTTCAATTGAGACAAAAAGAACCTAAAGGTGTGTGTGTGTATTTTGGGTGTGGAGCTCCAGCAAGAAAAAGCTGAAATTGATTTGGCTAGGGTGCTGAAATTGGTGTTCCTTTTGATCATCTTCATCATCTTCTTCACCACCTTGTGTTGTTGAGTTTCCAAGAGGTAAGAGTTGATTTTAATGGTTAAAATCTTGAATTATGTTGTGATATGTGATGGAATCGTTTCTGTAGTATATGGGGTGTTTACATATGAGTCATGTGTTCTTTTGCTGCTAAAATTGAGTGTGGAGGGGTTAAAACCCCTTGGTTCGGCCATGGATATCGAAGAGCAAGTCTGAGAACAGTCGGCTGGTCGCGGCGCGACGCGCAGGGGGCCGCGGCGCGACGCGCAGAAGGAATTGGGCGCGGCGCGAGTGCAGGGGGCTTAGCGGCGCGAGCCGCAGCCTGCAAGGGAAATCCGAATTGATCATTTGAGGGGAGTTTTGGGGTCGTTATTGGTTGGGTTCCTTCGGGATATTGTTGAATTGAATTGTTTGGGATTTTGGGTCTCGATAGGAATCCCGTAAAAGAGTTTCGGGGATCGGTTATCCATTCAGGAATATGTTTCGGGTTTAAATTGATTGCGATAGTTATGTTTGATTTGAGTTGTGTGGCTATTGAGCTTGCGTTAATATGTGGAGTCCGTGGTGTTTACAGGTTCTAGCCGACCACGTGCCGAGCCGCATTAGAGTTCCGGGTTTCAAGTCGAGTTTTGGGTAATCGGTGAGTACTCGAGTTCTTTTACAAATCGCGCGTAGTCTTTTACGAGTCAGTTATGTGATGTGATATGTGTATATGAGACAGAGATACGGCGCAGGTATGAGTTTCTCTACCCTATACGTGCTATATGTGTTTGAATTGCAGGTATCCGCGATATGTGATCGCGCAGGCTGACTGTCCCTAACCAGTCACGAGATATGAGGCTGTATATATACGGCAGAGATATTGCCAGGTCGCTCCTGTGCCTATTGAGTGGCTAACCGCTGCTGTGTGCGGCCTGTTAGCTGGGGAACGTGGTCCCCTTTCGAGCAGAGATATGTGTTATGCATAGAGTTGCATATATGTGTTGAGATATATGTGCTGTGTATGTTATATGTGTTTGCCTGCAGAGTCTAACCCTCGCGTACTCACGAGCTGTCCAGCTTATGTTTTCGAGTCTTCTGTGTGTCAGGCAGTCTTACCGTGGGGTCGCAGCCGCAGCAGCCGAAGTAGGGATCGGGGCAGTTAGAGTTGCGTGCGTTGACTGTTTTGTTGATAATAATCCTGGAACTGTTGTATCTGATTTTCGTATGTATGTTAACAGTAATCAGTTGTGTATGTGTACCAGTGTTAGTTTATGAGATGATGTACGCGACCTTCGTGTTAAAGTTTTAATTAATAGTGATTTTCCGCTAATCCTGTGACATGTGTACTTTGAGATGTTTGCGATATTGCCACTTATGATTGATCAATGACGTGGCATTTGTGTGAGAATTGTGGGTGTTACACCTTGGTATCAGAGCTTGTGGTTTCAGTATTGAGTATCAGTGGATGCTTGTGCTCTTACCGTGTTCAGATTCGTGGGATTCTTCCCTGAGACTGAGTTTAGCGGAATTAACTGACCTAGCTTATTGTATAACGCTGGGTGATCGATCTGTTATCTTACCTTTGTGATATGTGCAGGTAGTTATGGCAGATCATGGCGAGGGTTCAGGGCCAGAGAGACCAGCGGGAGATGAGTATGTCCGCCGGTCAGAAATGTTATTAGTATTGACTGAGTTCTACAGAGAGAGGGATAGAGAGAGAGAGCAGCAGCGACAGAGAGCTGATCCGCCGCCAGTGACTAGTGCCGAGACAGTGGTTGGGGCATCTTCTTCTTCTGCTCCTCGAGGTGGGTCCTTCAAGGACTTTATGGCGGGAGCCCCACCTCAGTTCCGAGGCGGTGGCGAGCCGGGTGCGGCTATGGCTTGGGAGAGAGAGATTGAGGCAGCGTTCCGAGTTGCCCATGTCGACCCTCGTGATATGGTCGGCTATGCGGCTTACCAGCTAAAGGGAGGGGCTTCACAGTGGTGGAAGTCCATTGAGTCATCTATGACTACTGCAGCAGCTTATGCTATGACATGGGATCAGTTCCGTGCCATCTCCGAGCTTCAGTACATTCCCCGGGATGAGCGCCGGGAGATGGAGCGTCGTTTCTTGCACCTCCAGCAGGGCAGTATGTCGGTTCAGCAGTATGTGGACAGATTTAATGAGTATGCCCAGTTTGCACCTCAGCACGTGGATACAGAGGTTCGTAAGGCTGATGCCTTTATCGATGGATTGAGATCTGATATTCGGGAGTTCGTTGGGCTTCACGACACCCCGACGTTTGCGAGAGCCCTAGAGTTGGCTCGTGTCAGAGAGAGAGAGATCGAGAGACAGAGGGGTCAGCCTCCGACCCAGAGACAGAGAACAGAGACATTCGAGCAGTCCCGTAGCTACTACCGAGAGCCCCAGGATTTTCAGAGAGAGAGACAGCCTGAGCAGCAGCAGGTTCAGGGGCAGGGTTCGGGATTTCGTCGAGACAGAGACAGGGGCAGAGATCGTAGGTCCAGGAGGTCTGGGCAGTATCAGGGTTCGGGGACGGCCAGTCAGAGTCAGGGGCAGACTTCCCGATATAGTGCTCCCAGTCAGAGTCAGAGCAGCGTGGGACAGGGGTCCCAGCCATCAGGGAGTCGGGCAGACAGTTCAGCTGGAGAGAGAGACTGTCCGAGGTGTCGCCGTCGCCATTCCGGTCCTTGTGTGCCGGAGCAGCCCAGATGTTATCGCTGTGGTCAGTATGGCCACACATCATTTACATGTACTTCGAGGGATTCCCTGTGCTTCCGCTGTGGGAGGCCAGGTCATATTGTGAGAGATTGTCCGGATGCGCCGCCAGCAGTACAGGGAGCGAGTACCAGCGGTGCTAGAGCAGAGCCGTCGACTTCGAGCCGTCGTGAGCCAGCACCCAGAGGCAGGGGTAGAGTATTTCAGGCTACGGCAGAGGAGGCCCGCGAGTCTACCGATGTGGTATCTGGTACGTACATTTTGAACGGGCTTAGTGCTCGTATTTTGTTTGATTCTGGAGCAGATCGCTCGTATGTGTCTGTTGTGTTCTGTGCATACTTTTCTGTGCCTGCTACTGTGTTATCTGTGCCGTTAGTTGTTGAGAGAGTAGACGGTAGTACTGCTTTAGTGAGTCGGGTATACAGAGATTGTGTCCTTGAGATAGATGCTCACCGGTTTTCGATCGATCTACTGCCGATAGAGATTAGCAGTTTCGACGTGATAGTGGGTATGGACTGGATGACAGCCAGGCAGGCCGATATTCTGTGTGCGAAGAAGATGATCCGGATACCCATTTCAGACAGTGAGACGGTGACAGTGTACGGCGAGAGGCGCCAAGGTGAGATTGGCATGGTGTCTATGGCCCGAGCTCAGAGATATGTTGCGAAGGGGTGCGAGACTTTTCTGGCTTATGTTGTTGACGCCAGATTAGAGAAGAAGACCTTAGCGGATATACCCGTAGTTCGAGAGTTCCCTGAGGTATTCCCAGAGGAGTTGCCTGGGTTACCGCCAGATCGTCAGGTCGAGTTCCGTATCGACCTTATCCCTGGAGCGGTGCCTATTGCGAAGACGCCTTATAGGCTGGCACCTACTGAGATGAGAGAAATGATGTCGCAGCTTCAGGAGTTGCTTGATCGTGGATTTATCCGTCCGAGTTCGTCCCCGTGGGGAGCTCCAGTGTTGTTCGTGAAGAAGAAGGACGGTTCCATGCGGATGTGCATTGACTATCGAGAGTTGAATAAAGTGACGGTGAAGAACCGTTATCCGCTTCCACGTATTGACGATCTGTTCGATCAACTGCAGGGTTCGAGCTTCTTTTCGAAGATAGATCTGAGATCGGGTTATCATCAGCTGAGAGTTAGAGATGAGGATGTGCCGAAGACTGCGTTTCGAACGAGATACGGCCATTATGAGTTCCTAGTCATGCCTTTCGGACTGACTAACGCACCCGCGGCATTCATGGATTTGATGAACAGGGTGTGTAGATCTATGTTGGATCGGTTCGTGATAGTGTTTATCGACGACATCCTGATCTATTCGAGGAGTGCCGAGGACCACGAGCAGCACTTGCGAGAGGTTTTATCTGTGCTGCGAAAGGAGCGACTTTATGCGAAGTTCTCCAAGTGTGAGTTCTGGTTGCGCGAGGTCCAGTTTTTGGGGCATGTTGTGAGCGCCGAGGGTGTTTCAGTGGATCCGGCGAAGATAGAGGCCGTGATGAGTTGGGAGCCGCCGAGGACCGTGCCTGAGATTCGTAGCTTTTTGGGCCTAGCCGGGTATTACCGCCGCTTCATTCAGGACTTCTCGAGGATTGCCAGGCCGTTGACGAGATTGACACGGCAGTCCGTTCCTTTCGTGTGGTCCGATGAGCAGGAGTCGGCATTCAGAGAATTGAAGTCCCGATTATGTCAGGCTCCAGTGTTAGCATTGCCCGAGGGTACAGAGGATTTTGTGGTCTACTGTGATGCGTCAGGTACCGGTTTGGGTTGTGTTCTGATGCAGCGAGGCAAGGTGATTGCATATGCGTCGCGACAGCTGAAGACCTACGAGGAGAGTCATACCGTGCACGACCTTGAATTAGACGCGATAGTGTTTGCGCTGAAGATATGGCGTCATTATCTGTACGGTTCGCGGTTTGTAGTGTATACCGATCACAAGAGTCTTCAGTATCTGTTCAGTCAGAAAGAGTTGAATATGAGACAGCGACGCAGCCTCGAGTTACTGAAGGATTATGACTGCGAGATCCAGTACCATCCTGGTAGGGCCAATGTGGTGGCCGATGCGTTGAGCCGTAAGGCGTGCGGTCAGACAGTGGTTTCCCGAGCAGCGAGGCTCGAGGTCACCTCGACTCTTGTGGAGGGTCTGAGGCATGCTCAATTAGAGGGTCTGCGGGCCGAGAATGTGAAAAGAGAGCGTCTTGCAGGGCAGCTTGAGGTATTGAGCAGAGATAGCAGGGGTTTGTGGGCGTTTCATGATCGGGTTTGGGTTCCGAGAGTCGGTAATCTGCGGCAGCTGATTTTAGATGAGTCGCACCGTTCGAGATTGTCTATCCACCCCGGGAGCACCAAAATGTACAGAGATTTGCGCGAGTTCTATTGGTGGCCAGGGATGAAACGAGACGTGGGCCGATATGTCGAGGAGTGTATGACTTGTCTACGTGTGAAAGCCGAACATCAGAAGCCTCACGGGCATTTGCAGCCTTTAGAGATCCCTGAGTGGAAGTGGTATCATATCACGATGGATTTCATCGTCAGGCTTCCGCGCACCGTTCGAGGTAATGATATGATCTGGGTAATAGTGGATCGCTTGACGAAGAGTGCTCACTTTCTAGCGGTTCGGGGTACCATCACTATGGATCAATTGGTTCGGTTATACATCAGCGAGATAGTTTCGAGGCACGGCGTTCCGATGTCGATTACGTCTGATAGAGATACGCGGTTTACTTCGAGGTTCTGGCAGAGCTTTCAACGCGAATTGGGGACGAGAGTTCAGTTGAGTACAGCGTACAGACCTCAGACAGACGGGCAGACAGAGCGGACGAATCAGACTCTCGAAGATATGCTCCGAGCTTGTGCGATCGATTTCAGTGGTAGTTGGGACGTTCACTTGCCGCTAGTCGAGTTTGCGTATAACAACAGCTACCATTCCTCCATCAAGATGGCTCCATTCGAGGCACTGTATGGGCGTAAGTGCCTAACCCCGGTGTGTTGGGGCGAGGTCGGCGAGCGACCTATCAGTGGGCCCGAGTTGTTGCAAGAGACGAGCGACAAAGTGGCAGTCATCCGAGAGCATATGAGAGTGGCACAGAGCCGGCAAAAGAGTTATGCCGATCGCCGTTTGAATGAGCTCGAGTTCAGTGTTGGAGATCGCGTGATGTTGAAAGTGTCGCCGTGGAAGGGAGTTATCAGATTCAGGCATCGAGGTAAGCTGAGTCCGCGGTACATCGGTCCATTCGAGATTATCGCCAGGGTCCGAGATCAGGCTTATAGACTGAGATTGCCTCCTGAGTTGGCCGGAGTCCACGATACGTTCCATGTGAGTCATCTGAGGAAGTGTTTAGCCAAGGATGATCAGTTTGTGCCGTTGTCTGAGATAACCGTGGATAATCACCTGAGATATGTCGAGCAGCCTGAGGCGATTACCGATCGTAAAGTGAAGAGATTGCGAAATAAAGAGATTGCGCTAGTACTCGTTCAGTGGAGGCACCATAAGGGTACTAGTGCCACCTGGGAGCCCGAGGCCGAGATGAGGAGCCGATATCCGCAGCTATTTCCAAGTCCGAGCTAGATTCCGGGACGGAATCTTTTTAAGAAGAGAGGATTTGTAACATCCCGGATTTGAGCCTGGTACGTGGATTTAATTTATTGGCTCATTATTTTAATAATTATTGCGTGTTCCAATTAAATTCCATTTCGTGGATTTAACGTGTCGAAACCGAGTGATACGTGTCTCCGAGCTATTAATTAGCGGATTAATTATCTCCTTGAGATCGTGGATTTAATTGGGTCCTAATGATATAAATTGTGAAAAAGCGATATCGGGTCCGGGTTAATGGGTTCGGAACCGGATATGGATAAAGACGTATATATGTATTGAGCCCCTCTTTTCTTCTTCTTCCTTGTTCAATTGAGACAAAAAGAACCTAAAGGTGTGTGTGTGTATTTTGGGTGTGGAGCTCCAGCAAGAAAAAGCTGAAATTGATTTGGCTAGGGTGCTGAAATTGGTGTTCCTTTTGATCATCTTCATCATCTTCTTCACCACCTTGTGTTGTTGAGTTTCCAAGAGGTAAGAGTTGATTTTAATGGTTAAAATCTTGAATTATGTTGTGATATGTGATGGAATCGTTTCTGTAGTATATGGGGTGTTTACATATGAGTCATGTGTTCTTTTGCTGCTAAAATTGAGTGTGGAGGGGTTAAAACCCCTTGGTTCGGCCATGGATATCGAAGAGCAAGTCTGAGAACAGTCGGCTGGTCGCGGCGCGACGCGCAGGGGGCCGCGGCGCGACGCGCAGAAGGAATTGGGCGCGGCGCGAGTGCAGGGGGCTTAGCGGCGCGAGCCGCAGCCTGCAAGGGAAATCCGAATTGATCATTTGAGGGGAGTTTTGGGGTCGTTATTGGTTGGGTTCCTTCGGGATATTGTTGAATTGAATTGTTTGGGATTTTGGGTCTCGATAGGAATCCCGTAAAAGAGTTTCGGGGATCGGTTATCCATTCAGGAATATGTTTCGGGTTTAAATTGATTGCGATAGTTATGTTTGATTTGAGTTGTGTGGCTATTGAGCTTGCGTTAATATGTGGAGTCCGTGGTGTTTACAGGTTCTAGCCGACCACGTGCCGAGCCGCATTAGAGTTCCGGGTTTCAAGTCGAGTTTTGGGTAATCGGTGAGTACTCGAGTTCTTTTACAAATCGCGCGTAGTCTTTTACGAGTCAGTTATGTGATGTGATATGTGTATATGAGACAGAGATACGGCGCAGGTATGAGTTTCTCTACCCTATACGTGCTATATGTGTTTGAATTGCAGGTATCCGCGATATGTGATCGCGCAGGCTGACTGTCCCTAACCAGTCACGAGATATGAGGCTGTATATATACGGCAGAGATATTGCCAGGTCGCTCCTGTGCCTATTGAGTGGCTAACCGCTGCTGTGTGCGGCCTGTTAGCTGGGGAACGTGGTCCCCTTTCGAGCAGAGATATGTGTTATGCATAGAGTTGCATATGTGTGTTGAGATATATGTGCTGTGTATGTTATATGTGTTTGCCTGCAGAGTCTAACCCTCGCGTACTCACGAGCTGTCCAGCTTATGTTTTCGAGTCTTCTGTGTGTCAGGCAGTCATACCGTGGGGTCGCAGCCGCAGCAGCCGAAGTAGGGATCGGGGCAGTTAGAGTTGCGTGCGTTGACTGTTTTGTTGATAATAATCCTGGAACTGTTGTATCTGATTTTCGTATGTATGTTAACAGTAATCAGTTGTGTATGTGTACCAGTGTTAGTTTATGAGATGATGTACGCGACCTTCGTGTTAAAGTTTTAATTAATAGTGATTTTCCGCTAATCCTGTGACATGTGTACTTTGAGATGTTTGCGATATTGCCACTTATGATTGATCAATGACGTGGCATTTGTGTGAGAATTGTGGGTGTTACAATAACAGTTATCATTCTTTGTTGGAATATGTTTTAGTTGATGAAATATCAAAGTCTAGGGACTTAATGTGTAATTTCCTTATAGTTTGTATTTTTGTATAAATAGTCATTTTGACTTTCTAGATTTAGAGAGATCTGTCAGAATTCACTTTTTGTACGCATTAATTTTAGAAGAGCAGCACTGTACGAAGTCAGTTCATCATTTTGTAATCATCAAGTTCTTCAATCAAATCATTCGGTTAGTATTGATTACATTTATTGTTCTTATTAATTGCATTGTGTTGATTGAATTGGTAGAAACTACTTTTCACAATTGGTATCAGAGCCTTAGGGGTGAATAATTCTGATTGAGATTGAAATTTTTTACGTGTTCTTGAGATTTAATAATTTAGTAGTTTCAAAATTTTAATTTTAATATTTTCATTTTTTAAGTGATTTTTATCTGATGTTAAATTCATGATTCATAAAAAGTTTATATACTTGAGAATTTAACGAGATCTGGAATGTCATGTGTAGGGGGAGCAGAAAAGCATTTTATCTGATTTTGCATAAATCTGATAAAAAAAAATTATCTGTTATTTTGTAGGGGGAGCAGATTTGCAAAATGAAATCATAAGTTGAGGGGGAGCAACATTCAGTAATTCAAGGGGGAGCAATTGTACTTTGTTAATACTTTTATTTTTTTTGTTAATATTTTTTTTGTGTGTGTTTTTCATTTTTTATTTTTTTTTGTTTATGTGAAATTTTTTTACAAGTATGAATTTTTTTTAGTCCAATTTAAAATTTTTTTTTGTGTGCTGTTAAATTTTTTTCTTTTGAAATTCAAATTTTTTTTAGTCAAAATTTTTTTGAAATAAGTGATATGTGGGCTAATATGGTTTAAAATGTGGGCCGAGTGTTTGAAATAAAGCGGGCCGGGTAAATCTAGACTATAAATTTGAATTTTCAAATTCAAATTCATTTTTTCCGGAATATACACACATTCATCTTCTTCCACAAGATTTCTTCATTTCAAAGAAAGCTCAAACCCACAATCACAATCGAAGGTTTTATTTCATAAAAAATTGTGAGTAAAAGTTTGTTTTTTCTTTATTTTTTTTGTTTATATGTACATATTTTAAGTGTATCTGTTTGTATGTGAGTCTGTGTTCATATCCTCGTGTATGTGTTCTTGACCGACAATGGCAGTTTCTAATTTTGGTTGATAAAACTGAAATTAGTTGTGTGATATTGTTCAAAATGGTAATATGACTATGAATCTGAAGTTTCGTATGTCATTTTTAAATCACACAAACAGAATCATTCATTTTTCAATGAAACAGTTTCGAGTTTAAATTTTCTGAAATTTGAATTTTTTAACAACTTTAAAGTTGTTTTTGTTCAAAGTTCAGTAAAACAAATGTGTTTAAAACACATTTTCGAGGGGGGTACAAGTTTTAAAACACTGATAAACAACCCTGAACTTAAATTCATAAAATTCAGTGTGTTTTAGACTTGTAGGAATATAAACAGACATTTCTCGAATAAAAGGTCATTCGAGTTGCATATGTAAGTCATTCGAGTTGCATATGTAAGTCATTCGAGTTGCATATGTAAGTCATTCGAGTTGTATGACAGAGTCATTCGAGTTGCATATGTAAGTCATTCGAGTTGTATGACAGAGTCATTCGAGTTGCCTATATGTGTCATTCGAGTTTTATCTGAGAGTAATTCGAGTTTCATCATGACTTACACATTACATTCGAGAAACATTTATGTTTCATGCGAGTTGACAAGTTTGTAACACTTAGAAAATTTTCAGAAATAAGTGCTTCAAAGATTATTCGAGTTGGGACTATATTCTAATCGAGAAAATGACTTAGTCATTCGAGTTGGGTGTTGGATCTCATTTTCCATTCGAGTTTAATACATGTTACATTCGAGTTTCATGTTTATAACATTCGAGTTTTGTAGTGACTTAATCGAGTTTTACATGTCTTCATTCGAGAAACTTCAAGACTCATTCGAGTTGAGTCAAACTTCATTCGAGTTGTATATAAACTGATTCGAGTTTCATAGACTCTTCATTCGTGTTTTACAGAGTATTATTCGAGTTTCATAGACTCTTCATTCGAGTTTTACAGAGTATTATTCGAGTTTCATAGACTCTTCATTCGAGTTTTACAGAGTATTATTCAAGTTTCATGAATACATCATTCGAGTTGGGTGTAGACTTAATCGAGTTGTTTCATATGTCACCCGAGGTTGTTAAAGTGTCATTCGAGTAAAGTATAGGTTCATTCGAGATTCATCAGAAAACTTTTCTAAGTATAATATTTTAAAGATTTAAGAAAAATGTCACATTTTTTAAGAAATTGTTATAAATTTGTGTTTTTCTAACATTGGTCTCTAAACGATTGACTTTGGAGTCCTCTCAATAATTTTCAATTATTGTCAGGAATCCCGATGCTTTAAACAGAAAATCACAAGTTTTTGCAATTTCTGATAAAATGTTACAAGTTTTTCTACATTTTGAAAGTTGTCCTTTGTATACTTGGTAAGTCTAACATGAATTTTATTTTTACAGGTATTCAAATGGCATCTCCTGTACAATCCCAAAATTCTAATTCATCTGATGCTCAATCATCATCAAATCATACCCTTGTTTCTACCCCAGTCAGATCAACCTCTGTAGCTCGTTCTTCACAAACCCATATTATTCCTGATAATCAACTTATCAAGCCAAAACATTGCCTTCCTTTCAGGGACAATAACCACCGTTTAGATCCCAAAGTTATAAAAGTAAGCCATCCGATCATTGTGGACATTCTAAAAGGCCATCCTCTTGGTTATCTGCTTCAGTATAAGCCGTCTATTCCACAAGTGTACTTACAACAATTTTGGCATACTGTCAAATTTGTTCCTGCGGATGGTAATCACCATTTCAAAGTGACGATTGATCAATTCAAGACGAAGATCACTCTTGCAAGGCTACGTCACAATTTATTTCTTCCACGACGAATAGACACTGTGAACTTTCCAGAGTTAGCAGATTTTGAGGATTTTGTTTCTGATGAAGAGCTTGTCCATGATTTGATCTGTCTAGCTACTCAAAGCCACTTCCGAAGAGCTCCAAATTTCACAGAAATGGATTAAATGGTGAATGGTACACACTGTTTGGTATCATTAATCGTTGCATGACTTCAAAGCATACTGGGATTGACCGATGCAGCATCCATTGCCTGAGAATATTTCATGGGATTGCATTCAACAAACACTATGACTTTGCTCAGTGTATCTGGGAAGATCTAAAGGAGATTGTACTTGCTAAAACCACAAACAGAGCAAGGAAATTCGTTCCACTTCAAAGATTTATTCAAATTCTAATCCGAGGGATCTTAAGGGCTAATGAAAATATTCCAAAGAGAGCCAATTCTCAAAGATGCCCAGACTATGTTATGATGAGTTTACATGAAGTGCCAGACTCTCCGAATGCCAACATAATGCCAATCCCAGAGTCATTACTCAAATATGCTGATCAAGAGAGTGAAAATGTGAAGTTGTATCGAATAGATCATGCTCCGATAGAGACCCAAGAACCGGGTTCTCTTAGCCCAGGAGCTTTAAGGATTGAGGAACCTCAGCAAGGGGCTGAAGTTCAGGTTGCCCAGTCTGTGAGTGAGGGAGTAGGAAGTGTGAGGGGTGGTGAGGAAGAAGCAACAAAGTCAGATTCTGAGAGGACATTATCTGATATTCAAGAAGAAGAGGGAGAAGGAGCTGATGATGATGATGATAATGATGATGATGGAGGTGATCATCATGAGGGAGGAGGTTTGATGATCGATATATTACAGATAGCTGAACAGAGTGTGAGGGAGGTCCTAAGCCCAGAAAGCCGGGACATAGCTACATCTGCTGTTAGCTCTCCTATGAGAGTTAGCATTGAACAAGTCAGTATCCCACTGATGACTGCACACCCTCCTATCCACTCAATCTCCTCTCAACAAGAGATTGTTTCATTTGATCACCGGGATGAAACACACGATCTATCCGAAAGTCAATTGGACTTGATGGATATTGAAACAAGTGCACAATTGCCCGTGTGTACGCCTTCATTTGAATCACAAAGTCTAGATCCTATACACTTTAGGACACTTGAGTCAACTTCATTCGTTGAAGTAAGTGTGGCTGAACTTAGTGTTCCCACCGGAACACCCTTAGTAACGGAAGCATTTGTTGCTCCGTCACTTGAAGAGGGTGGAAGTCCAGTCAGAGAAACGCCAATACCAACTCTGAGCACTGGCCACACAGAAGTTCTTTTTACAAATATTCAGAAATTTTTAAAGGGAAAAGATGTTGCAGAGGAGTCTGTCAAGCAAAATGACTCAAAGCAAGCTATTGAGGAGTTGAAGGAAGAATTGAAGGATTTTGTTTTTGAGCAGTTTGATGAGATGCGTGAACGTATGATCAGCCTGGAAAATACTGTGGTAACTGCGTTGGGTAATCTTTCTGAACGCGTAGCTGCAGTAGAAGAGACCTGCAAGGCTCAAGCTTCCTCGTCAAAGAGAAAACATGATGAGCATGACGAAGACTCCGATGATGCTCCTCATGAGGGGGAGAAGAGGAGAAAGCTTGATCAACCGACGCCAGGGATTTTAATGCTGACATATCCAGAGAAGGAACCAGAATCTCAAGAGAAAGAAGCCGGAGGATCTAAACAGTCAGCTGGTGAACAGAGAGAGCTGGGATTGATTCTTTATGAAGATGTTCCAGTTCCTTTGAACACTCAGTCCGATATTTATCAGTTTATTGAGTATATTGATTCAGAGGAAGACGTTCAAGAGAAAGAAAAAGAGCTAAGTATTCAAGAGATAGGAGAAGAAAGAGAGGAGTATATTGAAGTATCAGAAGATGATGACATAATTACTTTGACTGATGTAGATTTTAGAGCTGAAAGAATTGAGGAAGAGGAAGTACTAGTTGAGGAAATTGTGAAGGATGTTGAATCAACACCAACGGTTGAAAAGCCTGAGGTTGTTGTACAAGTTAAAGAAGAGTTTGAAGAATTCCATGTTGAGAGCAGTATGGCTCAAGAAACGGTTGTGTTGAATGAAGTTGAAGTTATGGATAGATTTTTCAACGAGTATGTGCTAGCTGACGAATCTGAGAAACAACACAGACTTAGATTTCAAGCACAACAAGTAGTCCAGAGGGAAATTCAAGATATGCTAACTTTGTTGAATCAGGATGAGATAAGCAAGAAGAAGATGAAAAAGTTTGAACTTCCAGAGAACAGATCTGCTGAGTTTATCAGAAAAAGGAACAAGATGCCGTATATTGAAGATATTCTGGAGAAACGGATCTTTTGCAAAAAGCAAGCTCCTTGTTCATTTCACAAGTTATTCCGAGTCTTAGAGCCAAACATGCCCAATCTGGTCAACTATGCCAGTTTCTTAAGAAACAAGACTCAAGAGGTTGAGAAGGTGAAGAGTGACTTCAGGATAGTAGATCTGGTGATGATTGAAAAGGAAAGATTTGTTAAGATTTTTTATCCGAAGTTTACTGTAACCAGGTCTGATGGAAACACATATGTATTCACAGAAGCTGACATGTTCAACATGCACTTGGTCGATATTGAAGATCTTTTTGACGAACTGTGCAGGAATAAAAGGAATGAACATTGTAGATTTGCGCTGAAGACATTGTTTCATTTTATGCATACCAAACTGGTATTAATGTCAGTGCAAGATCTACAGATTGGAGTTGAGAGAGGCATGAGGAAGATAAACATGACTGCGCCTCACAGAGATATTAAATTTGCTAGTGAACTTAAAGAGTTTCAAGTTATAATGGTGAAGCATCCAGCTGTCATGTACAAAGATAGAAGTAAAAGATTGAGAGCTATGAGAAGTGTTGAACTGAATAAGTTTTCTGATGGAACGTTGATTAAAGTGATGAATGGTCTGAAAGGCAAGCTGGCAGCAGATAAAAAGAGGAAGACAAAGAAAGGAGCTTTATCAGTTAACGATCGAAAACTCATGGTCGATTTTATTTCTAAAATTGAATGGAGGCTGTCAGATCGGAAAAGTATTAGAAGATTTGAACAGAAGCTGGGCTTGTCAACTTGAAGACTTTGCTACTTTCATCAAAGGGGGAGATTGTTGGAATATGTTTTAGTTGATGAAATATCAAAGTCTAGGGACTTAATGTGTAATTTCCTTATAGTTTGTATTTTTGTATAAATAGTCATTTTGACTTTCTAGATTTAGAGAGATCTGTCAGAATTCACTTTTTGTACGCATTAATTTTAGAAGAGCAGCACTGTACGAAGTCAGTTCATCATTTTGTAATCATCAAGTTCTTCAATCAAATCATTCGGTTAGTATTGATTACATTTATTGTTCTTATTAATTGCATTGTGTTGATTGAATTGGTAGAAACTACTTTTCACATTCTTCTATATGAATGCAACCATTCGAAGCATTGTATGGTCGGAAGTGTTTAACTCCTACTTGCTGGCATGAGGCTGGTGAGAAGCCATTGACCGGACTAGAAATCTTACAAGTGACTCGTGATAAGATTAAGATGGTCCGGGAGTATCTAAAGGCAGCCCAAGATCGACACAAAGCTTATGGTGATAAGAAGCACAGACCACTTGATTTCAAGGTGGACGATCATGTGATGTTGAAAGTTTCATCTTGGAAGGGAGTATTATGGTTTGGTAAACGTGGGAAGCTCAAACCACGATCTATTGGACTCTTGAAGATCATCGAGAATGTGGGTGAACAGGCCTATCGACTTGACCTTCCTCAAGATTTAGCAGGTTACCACAATGTATTCCATGTGGGCTATCGGAGAAGATGTCTTGTGGAGCCTAATTCGGGCGTGCCAATGAATGAAGTCAAGATTGCTGAGAAGCTGAGATATATTGAAGAGTCTGAAGCCATTGTAAATGAGAAGGTGGTGAAGTCGAGAAATAAAGAAATTGAATTGGTACTGGTTGTGTTCACCTTACATGGGAAACCAAAACGAGATGATCCCAACTTATATGCCTAGACGTGATTCCGTGGGCGGATCTTTTCAAGGGGGGAGGAATTGTAATATCCTCACAATTAATGTAATAATTAAATTGATTAAATTTCTAAATGAATCATATTTAATTCTCTAACTATGGTTATTATAGAAGTATTGACTATACGCGTCACCCACTAGTACCCATGTACTAAACCTTTGTAAATTATGATCCACACGATTATGTACATGACTTTAATGCATTATGTACAAGTAACTCAAGCTTATATGTGAAAGTTAGTAGTTTAAAATGTGAGGAATGCAACCTAATATTTCACGTTGCCTACTGATAAGGTCCTCGCTGAGAAATACTTAAGTTGGTACAAGCTTGAGCGTGTAACTTTCAAAAGAATTAAGCATTGATCAGGGCTTTTGCTTATATAGGCAGTTGTGTGTTTAATGCTCCTAAACTTTTGAGTTGTCAAAATCTGATAGGTTGATAAGGAAGAGATTAGTGAATGCAAGGGGATAATCAAAGGGTTAAAGAGAAAGGGAACAACCACTAGTCTAAAATATCTAAGGGGAGAGTCATCTCTTGAAGATCATAAGACATTTATAGTTCAAAGCTAAAGTTAGAAGATGCAGTCAACAAATTTTCAAGATGAGCTTAACCGAAGATACGTTGATGCAAGCCCACGAATTTTAATGACTTCAAGCCTTGATTACAAGAATGGAAGATTTTTAGAATTTGTATTTCTTGTAGAAAATATGGGTTGAAAAAATGCTCGGATAATCTGAGAGTCGTGATACACTTTCAGATTGAAGTATTTCGACGGTACGATCAAAATCCCAATCGGATAAAACTCAAAGAAAAACGAACGAGAATATGAAAATAGTTTCTGATTTTCCTTGTACCTGTCAAATGACCAAAACGGCGGGTAATATTTGGCGGGTAACCGCCAAAATGGCCAACTGCCATTTTAACCGCCAAAACCAACTATAATTCGGATTCAACCGAATTTCGGGTCCATTTCGGATCATCCAAATTCGGGTCCAATTTCGGATTCATCCGAGTTTCGCATCAAATTTCTTAATAAATCACAATTCTGACCTTGTTGCTTTCCTGGATCCTTAGATCCACTTGGACCAGCCTTAGTCCCACTTGGACCAGCACTTTTGTTCACTTTCTTAACATGACAATCCTTCTTAAAATGACCAGTTTTACCACATTTCCAACATGCAAATTTAGGCTTTTTGTTGGAAAACTTGTCATCATCATCACCACTGCATTTCCTTTTACCTTTACCTTTGTTGGAATTATTTGATCCTTCACCTTCCACCATATTAACCGAAGAACTACCGATATTATTCTTACCCTTAGGATTATTATCAAGTTCTTGAGTCCTTAAAGACTCTTCAATCCTAAGATGACTTTCAAGTTGATCCAAAGTCAGTTCTTCCTTTTTATGTTTAAGAGTAGGTTTAAACTCTTTCCATGATGGTGGCAGTTTGTCAATAATCACAGCAACAGAAACGGCTTCGTCCATTTTCAGATTATGTTGACCAAGCTGTCCAAGAATCTTAACAATTCGTGATATTGTTCCATGACAGGCCTAGTGTCAAGCATCTTATAATTCATGAAATTTCCAACCATGAACTTCTTACTAGACGCATCTTCTGCCATGTATTTGGATTCCAACAAATCCCATAGTTCCTTTGCAGATTCGACATTTTGATAAACATCAAAGAGAGAGTCAGACATACCATTCAGAATGTGTCCACGACATAAGTAATCATCGTTTTCCCACTTTGATCTCTTCCTCGTGTTTTCCATGGTTTCATCTTCAGCGAATTCAGGCATCGGGGTACTCAGAACGTACACCACTTTCAGGGTAGTCAACAAGAAATGTTTTTTTTTCTGCCAACGTCTAAACTCTTGCCCTTCAAACTTCGCCAATTTGTCGAACTTGCTCGTCATATCCTTCACAGATTCTGCGTGCGCCATTTTTGCAGAATACTTCAATCTTTGTAGAAAATATGGGTTGCTAAAATGCTCGGATAATCTGAGAGTCATGATACACTTTCAGATTGAAGTATTTCGACGGTACGATCGAAATCCCAATCGGATAAAACTCAGAGAAAAACGAACGAGAATATGAAAATAGTTTCTGATTTTCTTTGTACCTGTCAAATGACCAAAACGGCGGGTAATATTTGGCGGTAACTGCCAAAATGGCCAACCGCCATTTTAACCGCCAAAACCAACTATAATTCGGATTCAACCGAATTTCGGGTCCAATTCGGATCATCCGAATTCGGGTCCAATTTCGGATTCATCCGAATTTCGCATCAAATTTCTTAAAGCAACATTAGTCGAAATAAAAAATTTCCAAGCTAACCTGGCAGTCGACCCCAGCCAAGGGCTCTGCCCCTTGGACCCCGCCAGGTCCAATAGCTGAAATGAAATGATTAAGTCATTTAATTAGATTAACTTTCATTAATAGGAGTTAATTAAATAGTAATTAATTCTGGTTTTTAAATTTAATAAATTACAAGAGTAAATTGGAAGAATTAAATTAGAAGATTTAAGCGGGAAAACAAAAAGTTAGTTAGATGAGATATGTTCTCATTTATTAATATACAAAGATTAATGATGAAATCGGATCCAATTGACCTTTAAACTATAGATTTAAACTTTATTCAAAGTAAATTTTAATTTAAAAAGCAAGACAAACTAAAGAGTTATTTGTTTTTTAAAGTTTGCACGTTTGAAATTTAAGAAGTTTAAAACTTAAAATCACATCTGAAGTTTAAAATGTGACCTTAATTCAAGATTAAAGTCCAAGACTATTAATTAAACTGTAAGATTTAAATTAATTATCTATTATATTTAATTAATTTACATAATTAACATATTACTATATTTTGATCAATAATTTAATTGATTAAAGTGATTATTTATTTTTGAATGTAAATTAATTGAACTTATATTCTAGTTGAATATTTTAAAAGCAACATCTATATTAAATTACATTGATATATACAAAACAATTGTACATTAAAAAAATATAATGACTATTCATGTCCAATTGGGCAAATGTACTTTTAAAAAGAAAATATAGGCCGGTTATTTAATTTTGGCTTGAATGGTGGGTGGCTTCATTGTAAACTAAAATAAAGCCAATAAAGCAAGGTTATTTATTAATCAGGTCCTAAAAAAATAAAGGTTTCGGAAATACCTACATATAGTCATGTTTATTTCTAAATAACCTGGTCCAAAAAGTATTTATTTTAAATATTTTTTGTTTACAGCAGCCCTATTCCAGAAAATACAAGATTCTAGAAATCTTAATAGTAGTAACCTGTACGTGCACAAAATACAAGATTCCCGGTCAACTATTTCATTGTACATAACATTCCAATCTAACAATTTCTAGCTCAAAAATATATACGCTTCATATATCTCCTTTAAACCTTTCCCATATAAGTTTGGGAATCCGAGACCATTTTCTAAACCAACCCGTTTCTTCTTCCTTGAGACTCTATCATAACCTTCATTACTCTCAACAATCTTATACAAATCAAATAAGCAAACACTTACTTCAAATAACTTAGGTGGCATGTTTAGTATTGAACCGGTTTAGTGCTTGAGATACCGTTCTAGTGTTCCTTCAAAGGCTCTTTTAAACACTTCTCTATTCTTCATCACAATGTTAATGTTGTTTATCAAATCAAGGAATTTGATAAACTCACCAATGTTATTAAGTTTCTGTGAAATAACTTCCAAATTTTTCTTTCTCTCGTTTAGGTTGAGGATCAATCCTTCCAACATTTATGGCCTTGTCTAATTCGTCAATGTACTGATTAAGAAAATCATCTTGTAGTTTCATGCCTTCTGCATCTTTGAAGCTTTCTTTTGTTACATGTTTGTCCACAGGAACACATATATGTGTGATTATGCAAGTTAATCCTTTAATATTAACTTTGAAACCTTAAGCAATAGTTGCTTCAAACATAAGATGTTAATATTAATTTCAGGGACATATTGGACATAAGGAATTGTGTAATTGGTGTCATTTGTTGTTAACTTAATTCCTCCTATCCCATGTGCAAAAATCAGATTGTGTAATTGTGTTCATGCTCATTATCATTGATAATAAAGCAACTCATCAATCTTTTGAATAAAAACCTGTTAGGTGACATATGTGTCAAGATCTTTGAATTTACATACCAAATATTGTTCCAATTTCCATGTTCAGTTCATTGCACCAAGAAAAGTGGCCCCTTCCTCTACAAGCATAGCATTGTGATTCTTTCTTTTCTTTTCTAATTCATCATTCCAATCTTTCTTTTGCTTCTGATTATCTTTCTTCTGTAAATTTTCCAACTTCTTCATTTGAATTCTTTGTAACTTCTGTTTTATCCATGAACCATCCTCATTATTCTTATGCTTATTCAATTTTGCAAACATGCTCTGATACCACTATTGATAAATTCGCTTTGCTCCCAGACATCCATCTCATCTGTACACATCAATTTTACTTTGATCTATCACTTCAGTTTTATATTTTGATTGGCTTGTTTCACGAATAGTGTAAGTACTAATTTGGTTCATCACTTTTGATTTGGAAGAAAGTACAGGCTTTGATTCTTGCATATTGTTGTTGGACACATAAGGATAAGACTGAGTAACAGAGAAGTACAAACTTGTAGTTTTATTGATCAATCATTTGATTACATAATTGATTGGTTTAGCCTCTTCATCAGTTAACCGGGCAAAATGATGCATCCGAGGATTACTGTGGGTGTTGATGGTGGCATGTACTCTTACGATCTTACTGGCCCTTTTTTTGTCATAAGACTTACGTACTCTGCCTGCAGCGCCTTGTCTCCTTTGCTACGGCCAAATGCTGTAACATCTTCTTCTTTTGATCCTACTGCGGATGTAGCTTTTCTTGCAGTTTGATATATTGTGGACTTAGCAAGATATGAACCTTTATCCTTGGAGACCATGATTCTAGCAAGCTTCTCATCAGCATATATATTTTAATTTTCTTAGACTTTTCTTGTTTAGCCTCTTCATCCTTTATTCGGACAAAAACATCCAGACTTAACTACTCTTCAATGGAGGTGTTCATTCTTGCATCATTGAGAGTTGCTTCATTGACGGGATCAACATTAGGATTGTTACTGTCTTGACCCAATGCCTTCAAATAGACGTCCTGCCAGATAAGTGCATTCACCTAGCCTTGAAGTCATCGAGCTACTGTATCAAACTTGTTGCCAGTAGATGCCTCCTAAGGAAAGTACATGTAAAATTTGAGTCATCTGACAAGGAATCCGAGACCATTTTCTAAACCAACCCGTTTCTTTTTCCTTGTGACCCTATCATAACCTTCATTACTCTCAACAATCTTATACAAATCAAATGAGATAAACACTTACTCCAAATAACATTGGTGGCATGTTTAGTATTGAACCGGTGTAGTGCTTGTGATACCATTCTAGTGTTTCTTCGAAGGCTCTTTTAAACACTTCTCTATTGCGAAATTGGTTATGTCTATGTGGTCATCAAGCTATGTTCAATTAGTAAAAACTTGCGCCTTATGGAATCTGAAAATGGATATCTTCCCAAATTGATTCGTTAATTAATTGTTATTTTCTACGCTATTGTTTTAGAATAAATCTTAGTTTCCATTAATTCTCCACACAATCAATTCAACATTTTACTCGCTTTTTAGTTTACAAAATTAACTCGCACATTAACCCTAATAGACCTTCAAGCTACTTGTGGATTCGACCATTACTTCCCTACACTAGTAGGTATTTAGGTTTAAATCTGAGATCTACAAAGATGGCTCGTCTGTGTGAAAAAATGTTAGACCGTTGATTTTAAAGAATCTGGTGAATAGGTGTTGGTTTGTATTAAGATGCAAAACTTTCGATTCAAACTCATCCCTTTTTGAGGCTTGAGAAGCAACCAGGGTTGTTAGAGCCTCAGTCTTATATAGCATTTGTTGAGCACCTAGGGTAATGATAGAAAAGTGGCTAGTCATTGGGATAGGCTACGAGATTTCCTGGCCATGTAATCTGGAGTTTTTATCATCGTTACGATTGGAATACTAGGTTAAAAAAGTAGCTATGTCCCATCGAAAAGCTGAAAGTGTGTAGAAACAACAAGGAGCAACTACGGAGAGTTCAAGCAGTCGTCTAGAGGACGAAATTAATCAAGAGGGAGAAGTTCCAACTTTCGAGGAGCCGAGTCTAGCCGAAAGTCTTGAAGTCGAAGCACCGGAGACTCTAATTGTCGAAATGGGTTAACCATTGAGAAGGACCGTTGAGTCACATTATCGCCCTGGTGATGTGCTCGAACCCCTCTCCTATTCGATATCGGGAAAATGATAACGAACCCGAAGTTCGATCTCAATTTTCCAAATTCTTCCCATGTTTAGAGGTATGCTTAGTGAAGAACCTTATGAGCGTTTAACTGAATTCACAACTATTTATAAAGCTAATCATGTTTGAGGTATAGCTACTTATGGTTTAAAACTTCGTGTATTCCCTTTTTCATTAAAAGAAAAAGCCAAAAATTGGTTTGTGTCGCTACCCATCAATAGCATCACAACCTGGGATCAAATGAAGCGCAAATTTCTCAATGAGTATTACCCTATAAGTAAAACCAATGAGAAATGAAAAGAGATCACCGGTTTTAAACAAAACCCTGGTAAACAATTCTATTAGGCATTTGACCGGATGAACGAATTGCTAAGAGTTTGTCCACTTCATGAAGTTCCAAAATGGATGCTCATCAAAACTTTTTTTGAAGGTGTGAGTCAAGAAAGTCGAAACATGATCATTGCCGCTACTGGTGGCAAGTTCTTAGCCAAAGAAGATGATGAGGCTTGGGAATTACTGAATCAACTCGATAAAGGTCTCAAAGTTCAAGCCGGTTCTGAGAATAGCATCGGAGTTCAGGTGATGGGTATAGACAAAGCCTAGTAACATGAAGTGAAGAGTGAAATATCAGAACTCGTAAAGAAGATTGATCAACTGATGAAGGGTTTCAGCCGAAACCCTGCCGCATCAGTTACTGAGTAACATGCGGAGATCCATTTCATCATTCTGAAGCATGTCCTCAAGTGCAACCCAATGAAGAATATGCTAATGAAGCATATGGTTTTAGAGCTCATCGGGAGAGGGATAACCCAATTTTGGAAACCTATAATCCGGGATGGAGAAATCATCCTATTTTTCGATGGAAAAATTATTAGCCTACCGATCATCAATTTAAACCAAGGTATGAATCACCACGACGAGAATATCAATATGGTTCAACCTCTGCTGATAAGGATGAGCGATATTACAAGTCTAACCAACGTGATCAACCTCATTTTCACGTTAGAACTAATACGAGTTTTTCACAATATTCGAAGTTCGCAGAATTCATGAAGCAACAATCAGCTATTAACACTAAGACCATGTAGATGTTGAGTGGCCAAATGGGTCAGATAGCTAAATCACTCACAAAAAGAGAGGAGGGGACGCTTCCGAGTAACACTATTCCAAACCCTTCGCACGCACACGACAAAGAGAAGAAGCATGAAGTGAATGAAGTATCCAAGGCGACTATCCTGGGGAGTGGTACAGAAGTAGATAATAAGCTCGAGATGCCGAAAGAACAAGAAGTAGAAGATGACACTAACACTGAGGTTGTGTTTCGGATCCAAAGAAAAAGGAAGGTTAAGAAAGTTACTTTTAAGGAACCAATCAAGGCATTTATCCCAACTTCCAAAGTTGGGGAGGCGGTTAAGGATCAAGACACCACAGCTCCTCCTTACCACGCTGCTTTTGAAAATCTGAAATCTTCTCTGTATGGCAAGAGAGGCCCACAACCCGAGGATTTGTGGGACTTACTCAATCAAGAAAAGATCAATATCTCATTGGTCAATGTTATTCAACAAGTACCTTCCTATGCCAAATTCTTACAAGATCTCTACACACAGAAAAGAAAGTTTAAGGTCTCGCTTCCCGAGCAAATCAATTTAACTGAGCAGGTGAGTGCAGTGATTTCTAGTTCCTTGCCACCAAAGATGAAACATCCTGGATCACCTTTGATTCCAGTGACAGTTGGCAATGTGCAAATTAAAAAGACATTACTTGACCTTGGAGCCATGGTAAACATTTACCTGGAATTTTGTTTGATCAACATGATATAGGCCAGCTACAACCACTGATATTATTCTACAGTTGGTAGATTGGTCGACAAAAAGTCCAAGAGGTATCTTAACGGATGTTATAGTAAAAGTAGAAGATTTTTACTATCCGGTCGACTTCTTAGTCTTAGATACATAGAGTTTCCTCGGATAAAATCAGCCGGCCATTATTTTAAGTAGACCATTCTTAGCCACAATTAATGCTCAAATCAATTGTAGAACGGGGGCTGTAGATTTTGCCTTTGGGAATCGTAAGCTGCGATTAAATGTGTTCAATGCTTCTACGGCTGCTTCAATCGATTCAAAATGTTACATGTTAGATGTGGTGAATGAGATTGTGCTACAGCATTACTAAATGCCAAAGACCACACTGAATTATTCTTTGCTGAGCATGATATTGTAATGATGAACTCTAACAAATGCAGTGAGCTTGAGGCAGTCATGAAATCCACACTAGAACCTAAACAACCACCGTGGACCATAAGACTGAAAAGCTACCAATTGACCTGCCTCAATCTGTAAGGCCTTCGGTAGAACAACCACCTATCTTAAACTAAAAACCTTGCCTGCGCATGTTAAGTATGCCTTCTTGGGTCAGAATGACACTCTCCCAGCCATTATTTCATCAGATCTGACTGAGGCACAGGAAAAAGCTCTACTGCAAGTATTAATAAAGTATAAAAAAGCAATAGGGTGGACCATAGCAGATCTGAAAGGAATCAGTCCTACCTTATGTATGCACAGAATCATTACTGATCCAGAAGCTAAACCAGTAAGAGATGCAAAAAGGAGGCTGAATCCCAATTTGAGGGAGGTAGTGAAGAAGGAAGTGTTGAAGTGGTTGGACGCTGGAACAATTTATTCAATATCCGGTAGTTGATGGTTCAGTCCAACCCAAACCACTCCTAAGAAATCTGGAATCACTGTTATAGACACAGAAGGAGGAATGATCACTACCCGCCCTGTAAATGGATGGAGAGTATGCATAGATTACAGGAAACTGAACACTGTTACTTTCAAGGATCATTTTCCACTACCATTCATTGATCAAATAGTGGAAAAATTAGCAGGGCAGATGTTTTACTGTTTCCTAGATGGCTACTCTGGATATAAGCAAATCGCAATCGATCTAGAAGATCAAGAGAAAACGACATTTAGATGTCCTTATGGAACCTTTGCGTATCGAAGGATGCCTTTTGGACCATGTAATGCACCCATTACATTATTGCGATGTATGATGGCTATCTTTTCAGATATGGGGTTCTCTTGAAATTTTTATGGGTGACTTCTTAATTTTTGACAAGTCATTTGAAGAATGTTTAGGGCATCTTGAAAAGGTCGTAAATAGATGCACTGAAACCAACTTAGTTTTAAGTTGGAAAAATAACCACTTCATGGTGAATGAAGGGGTAGTCCTGGGACACATTGCGTCTAAGAAAGGCATGGAAGTGGACAAAGCAAAGGTCCAATTAATATCATCACTTCCACCCCCCACCAATGTTAAGCGAGTGAGATCCTTTTTAGGTCATGTTGGCTTCTATCGGTGATTTATTAAGGATTTCAGTGCAACCTCAAGGCCGTTATGTAATCTCTTGGCGAAAGACACAGAATTTAACTTCGATGAAGCATGCATGCAAGCGTTAGAGAAACTAAAAGCAAAGTTAAAAAAAGCATCAATTCTGCAATCTCCGGATTGGTCTCAACCCTTTGAGATCATGTGTGACGCTAGTGCCTATGTAGTAGGTGTTGTGCTTGGCCAAAGAGTTGAAAAGGAACCTGTGGTCATTTATTACGCTAGTAAAACTTTCAATGAGGCGCAAATGAACTACACTACTACGGAGAAAGAATTGCTATTCGTAGTATTTGCCCTTAATAAATTCATTTGAGGGGGGTAAAAGTAGTCGTGTACTCAGACCACATTGCTTTAAGGCATTTGTTAGCAAAGAAGAATGCCTTACCTCGATTAATTCGGTGGATCCTTCTGTTGCAAGATTTCAATTTAGATATAAGGGACAAGAAAGACACCGAGAATGTTATCTAGGCTCCCAATCCTATCATTGGATTTAACTAATCACATTAGTGACTCCTTCCCGGATGAGCAATTATTGTAGATTTTCAAAATACCTTGGTTTGAAATTTTAGCTAACTATTTTGTATCAAGTAAGTTGCCAGAGCATTGGAATGCCCAACAACGGAAGTACTTCTATGCTCAGGCAAGGCAATATCTTTGGGATGAGCCTGATCTGTTCAAAATAGGTGCAGATCAATTTATAAGATGGTGTGTCCTTGACTCGGAGCATGAAGACATTTTGAGGCATTGCCATGCATATGCATGTGTTGGCCATTTCAACGCCAAGAAAACTGGCCACTGAAATATTTCAATGTGGGTTTTTCTGGCCCACAATATTCAAAGATGCATATAAAATTGTCAAAGAATGCACTAGATGGTATCGCGAAAATAGATGAAATGCCCATGACCCTAATATTATTTGTTGAGATATTTGATGCCTTGGGGATTCACTTTATGGGTCCCTTCCCTAAGTCGTTCGGATTGGAATAGATCTTAGTTGTAGTGGAGAATGTGTCCAAATGGGTGGAGGCAGAAGCTACTAGGAATAATGAGAATAGAGTGGTATGCAAATTCGTGAAAGAAATTTCTTTGCACGCCACGGAATTCTGAGGGCAATAACTAGTGATGGGGAATAACACTTCAGAAACGAGCAATTTACAAGACTCCTTAAAAATTATGGATTCACTCACAGAATTACCACACCCTATCATCCGCAAAGTAGCGGAAAGATTGAGAGTTCAAATAAAGAAATCAAGAGAATCATAAAAAAAAAATAATGAGGCCGGATCGGAAGGATTGGTCGCAGAAGCTGGAGGATGCTCTATGGGCGTACTATTCTGCATTTAAAACACCTGTTGTTATGTCCTTATATCGACTTGTATATGGTAAGTTGTGTCATCTCCGTGTTGAATTGGAATACCAAGCTATTTGGGCAATTAAGAACACTAACTTTAATCTGGATGCCAGTGTTGACAGAAAATTCCAACTAATGGAAATGGAGGAAATTCGTTGAGAAGCCTACGCGAGTGCAAGAATTTATAAAGAAATAACAAAAGTTTTCACGATAGAATGCTGAGAAACAAAACATTTAAAGTTTGGTTATTAAATGCAAGACTAAAATTATTCCCAGGTAAATTAAAAAGTAAATGGACGGGTCCATATATAGTAGCAGAGGTCTACTCACACGGTGCGATAGAAATTAAGGACCTAAAATGTGGCATGCCATTTAGAGTAAACGGATTTCCTGAGCTGGTGGTGAGTCACAGTGATTTCCTGCCGACGAATGATTATACGGTAACTTCTTCAAAAGTATCTTAGGTCATCCTCCTCCTACCAGTTACTATCATTCCTTGGTATTCACATTTATCATATCCAGGTTTGCTTGTTGGGTTAGGATTTTAATTTTTGCACTTTTATTTTAGTAATTGTGTGTGATTTGTTTTCAATTGCCGAGTCCTGTCGAATGTGAATGCTTAATGTCGATGCAGTCTTTTTAATTTCTCCAATGGTTTTTGTTTGCTGATCAGGCCGTGGAAAATGATGACACATAGAAAAATATACTAGGAATTAGTTAGTGTTAGTAAGAAATTCTAGAATTATGTTAAGAGTTGTGTTAATAATTAACATTTTAGTGTAAGATGAGTTCAAGTAAGTTAAGGTACATTTGCACATAAATAAGTCCTACGGGATACCAATCATGACTAACCCCCTAAAACCATCTGGTTTGGGAGCGGTTGACCCAAATCCCGTTACATGAACGAACTAGAAAGCTATAATAAATAATCGAGTTAAAAAAATGTCAAAGCGTGGTAATAACAAAGTGATATACCTCCAAAGTGTATAACAGTTGATCTTTACACTTAAAGTGCATCAAATGAAGTCGAACACCGGAGTGCATGTCTTCCTTGTTTCGATATCATATACCTCCAAATGAGAAATCGATAGCATATGAGGTATATCTCCGTGAGAAATGAAACAAAAACTTTTTAAGAAGTGACTGAGTTGCGAGTGGGGTTCTGTGCCTTGCATCACTGGGTCCATGATGTCTTATTCAATACTTGGTTCAAACACATGGGATTCAGTAGTAGATGTAAATAATCCAGCAAAACTGACACGGTTTCGATAAGATTATCTTTTTCTTTTAATCTTTTCCCATCCCTTAGCTCTCATCAATTTTCAACTATACTCCCTCTAACTCACTTTTTATCAGAATTGTAAGCTTTATAAGCTAATGATGCACTCCATTTCCTGTCAATAACCCCCATCCCTTTCATTTTATCTCTACTTAACCCTGTTAGTACCCCTTAGTAACTAACACCCCCTAACTAGTAGACCGAAAGACCCTTAACCACACAAACTAGAGTGGTTTGCTCTTTGGGAAGGTCATACGTTAGACCATTGGAGTGTTATATATATATATATATATATATATATATATATATATATATATATATATATGTGTGTGTGTGTGTGTGTGTGTGTGTGTGTGTGTATGTGTGTGCATGTGCGCGCGCCTAATCACACATCTTGTGGTATCATCAGAGTCATTCAGTTTTTCAGAAGATGGATAGATATGTATGAGGGTATCCTTGGGAAAGCTGAGAGATTATTTGTAAAACTCCGAGTTACGTGTGAAAATCTGAAAAAATGGGAAAATCCATAATATTAGAGAGAATCTTCGTAAGAATGAGATTAGGATCATCATGGAGATAAAACAATTAATCTCGGTGGAATTTATCAAAAATTCTTGAGTGTGCATAAGAGTATTCAGAATATCTTACACACCATTTATGAAGAAAACTCCCCCAGCAGATACGAACAATATCATTTCAACATAAAATGTGAATTTCTAGAAGGAAACTTAAACTCAAGTCTGATAAGAAGAATAAGGTGGGAAATTTCAAAGAAGTCAGCGGAAGCACGGTATCTAAACAGGGTATTTAGAAACGATTTAAACATCAAATATAATTAGAAACCATTTCACTAGAGTCGTGTTTTGATCTGAAGTAATCAAAAATCATTTTAATGAAGTCCAGGTCCTAATCTGATTTAAGTAGAAGCCATGTGAATGAAGTTCGGGTTATGGTTTATCAAGTTCTTAAGTCCTTAAAGACTCTTCAATCCTAAGATGACTTTCAAGTTGATCCAAAGTCAGTTCTTCCTTTTTATGTTTAAGAGTAGGTTTAAACTCTTTCCATGATGGTGGCAGTTTGTCAATAATCACAGCAACAGAAACGGCTTCGTCCATTTTCAAATTATGTTGACCAAGCTATCCAAGAATCTTAACAATTCGTGATATTGTTCCATGACAGGCCTAGTGTCAAGCATCTTATAATTCATGAAATTTCCAACCATGAACTTCTTACTAGATGCATCTTCTGCCATGTATTTGGATTCCAACAAATCCCATAGTTCCTTTGCAGATTCGACATTTTGATAAACATCAAAGAGAGAGTCAGACATACCACTCAGAATGTGTCCACGACATAAGTAATCATCGTTTTCCAACTTTGATCTCTTCCTCGTGTTTTCCATGGTTTCATCTTCAGCGAATTCAGGCATGGGGGTACTCAGAACGTACACCACTTTCAGGGTAGTCAACAAGAAATGTTTTTTTCTGCCAACGTCTAAAGTCTTGCCCTTCAAACTTCGCCAATTTGTCGAACTTGCTCGTCATATCCTTCACAGATTCTGCGTGAACCATTTTTGCAGAATACTTCAATCTTTGTAGAAAATATGGGTTGCTAAAATGCTCGGATAATCTGAGAGTCATGATACACTTTCAGATTGAGGTATTTCGACGGTACGATCGAAATCCCAATCGGATAAAACGAACGAGAATATGAAAATAGTTTCTGATTTTCTTTGTACCTGTCAAATGACCAAAACGGCGGGTAATATTTGGCGGTAACTGCCAAAATGGCCAACCGCCATTTTAACCGCCAAAACCAACTATAATTCGGATTCAACCGAATTTCGGGTCCAATTCGGATCATCCGAATTCGGGTCCAATTTCGGATTCATCCGAATTTCGCATCAAATTTCTTAAAGCAACATTAGTCGAAATAAAAAATTTCCAAGCTAACCTGGCAGTCGACCCCAGCCAAGGCTCTGCCCCTTGGACCCCGCCAGGTCGAATAGCTGAAATGAAATGATTAAGTCATTTATTTAGATTAACTTTCATTAATAGGAGTTAATTAAATAGTAATTAATTCTAGTTTTTAAATTTAATAAATTGCAAGAGTAAATTGGAAGAATTAAATTTGAAGATTTAAGCGGGAAAACAAAAAGTTAGTTAGATGAGATATGTTCTCATTTATTAATATACAAATATTAATGATGAAATCGGATCCAATTGACCTTTAAACTATAGATTTGAACTTTATTCAAAGTAAATTTTAATTTAAAAAGCAAGACAAACTAAAGAGTTATTTGTTTTTTAAAGTTTGCACGTTTGAAATCTAAGAAGTTTAAAACTTAAAATCACATCTGAAGTTTAAAATGTGACCTTAATTCAAGATTAAAGTCCAAGACTATTAATTAAACTGTAAGATTTAAATTAATTATCTATTATATTTAATTAATTTACATAATTAACATATTACTATATTTTGATCAATAATTTAATTAATTAAAGTGATTATTTATTTTTGAATGTAAATTAATTGAACTTATATTCTAGTTGAATATTTTAAAAGCAACATCTATATTAAATTACATTGATATATACAAAACAATTGTACATTAAAAAAATATAATGACTATTCATGTTCCATTTGGGCAAATGTACTTTTAAAAAGAAAATATAGGCCGGTTATTTAATTTTGGCTTGAATGGTGGGTGGCTTCATTGTAAACTGAAATAAAGTCAGGTTAAATAATCGGGTCAGATTACAAATAAAGCAAGGTTATTTAATAACCAGGTCCTAAAAAAATAAAGGTTTAGAAAATACCTACATATAGTCATGTTTATTTCTAAATAGCCTGGTCCAAAAAGTATTTATTTTAAATATTTTTTGTTTACAGCAGCCCTATTCCAGAAAATACAAGATTCTAGAAATCTTAATAGTAGTAACCTGTACGTGCACAAATTACAAGATTCCCGGTCAACTATTTCATTGTACATAACATTCCAATCTAACAATTTCTAGCTCAAAAATATATACGCTTCATATATCTCCTTTAAACCTTTCCCATACAAGTCTGGGAATCCGAGACCATTTCTAAACCAACCCGTTTCTTCTTCCTTGAGACTCTATCATAACCTTCATTACTCTCAACAATCTTATACAAATCAAATAAGCAAACACTTACTTCAAATAACTTAGGTGGCATGTTTAGTATTGAACTGGTTTAGTGCTTGAGATACCGTTCTAGTGTTCCTTCAAAGGCTCTTTTAAACACTTCTCTATTCTTCATCACAATGTTAATGTTGTTTATCAAATCAAGGAATTTGATAAACTCACCAATGTTATCAAGTTTCGGTGAAATAACTTCCAAATTTTTCTTTCTCTCGTTTAGGTTGAGGATCAATCGTTCCAACATTTATGGCCTTGTCTAATTCGTCAATGTACTGATTAAGAAAATCATCTTGTAGTTTCATGCCTTCTGCATCTTTGAAGCTTTCTTTTGTTACATGTTTGTCCACAGGAACAAATATATGTGTGATTATGCAAGTTAATCCTTTAATATTAACTTTGAAACCTTAAGCAATAGTTGCTTCAAACATAAGATGTTAATATTAATTTCAGGGACATATTGGACATAAGGAATTGTGTAATTGGTGTCATTTGTAGTTAACTTAATTCCTCCTATCCCATGTGCAAAAATCAGATTGTGTAATTGTGTTCATGCTCATTATCATTGATAATAAAGCAACTCATCAATCTTTTGAATAAAAACCTGTTAGGTTAGGTGACATATGTGTCAAGATCTTTGAATTTACATACCAAATATTGTTCCAATTTCCATGTTCAGTTCATTGCACCAAGAAAAGTGGCCACTTCCTCTACAAGCAAAGCATTTTGATTCTTTCTTTTCTTTTCTAATTCATCATTCCAATCTTTCTTTTGCTTCTGATTATCTTTCTTCTATAAATTTTCCAACTTCTTCATTTGAATTCTTTGTAACTTCTGTTTTATCCATGATCCATCCTCATTATTCTTATGCTTATTCAATTTTGCAAACATGCTCTGATACCACTATTGATCAATTCGCTTTGCTCCCAGACATCCATCTCATCTGTTCACATCAATTTTACTTTGATCTATCACTTCAGTTTTATATTTTGATTGGCTTGTTTCACGAATAGTGTAAGTACTAATTTGGTTCATCACTTTTGATTTGGATGAAAGTACAGGCTTTGATTCTTGCATATTGTTATTGGACACATAAGGATAAGACTGAGTAACAGAGAAGTACAAACTTGTAGTTTTATTGATCAATCATTTGATTACATAATTGATTGGTTTAGCCTCTTCATCAGTTAACCGGGCAAAGTGATGCATCCGAGGATTACTGTGGGTGTTGATGGTGGCATGTACTCTTACGATCTTACTGGCCCTTTTTTTTTGTCATAAGACTTAGGTACTCTGCGTGCAGTGCCTTGTCTCCTTTGCTACAGCCAAATGCTGTAACATCTTCTTCTTTTGATCCTACTGCTGATGTAGCTTTTCTTGCAGTTTGATATATTGTGGACTTAGCAAGATATGAACCTTTATCCTTGGAGACCATGATTCTAGCAAGCTTCTCATCAGCATATATATTTTAATTTTCTTAGACTTTTCTTGTTTAGCCTCTTCATCCTTTATTCGAACAAAAACATCCAGACTTAACTACTCTTCAATGGAGGTGTTCATTCTTGCATCATTGAGAGTTGCTTCATTGACGGGATCAACATTAGGATTGTTATTGTCTTGACCCAATGCCTTCAAATAGACATCCTGCCTGATAAGTGCATTCACCTAGCCTTGAAGTCATATAGCTACTGTATCAAACTTGTTGCCAGTATATACCTCCTAAGGAAAGTACATGTAAAATTTGAGTCATCTGACAAGGAATCCGAGACCATTTTCTAAACCAACCCGTTTCTTTTTCCTTGTGACCCTATCATAACCTTCATTACTCTCAACAATCTTATACAAATCAAATAAGATAAACACTTACTCCAAATAACATTGGTGGCATGTTTAGTATTGAACCGGTGTAGTGCTTGTGATACCATTCTAGTGTTCCTTCGAAGGCTCTTTTAAACACTTCTCTATTGCGAAATTGGTTATGTCTATGTGGTCATCAAGCTATGTTCAATTAGTAAAAACTTGCGCCGTATGGAATCTGAAAATGGATATCTTCCCAAATTGATTCGTTAATGAATTGTTATTTGCTACGCTATTGTTTTAGAATAAATCTTAGTTTCAATTAATTCTCCACACAATCAATTCAACATTTTACTCGCTTTTTAGTTTACAAAATTAACTCGCACATTAACCCTAATAGACCTTCAAGCTACTTGTGGATTCGACCATTACTTCCCTACACTAGTAGGTATTTAGGTTTAAATCTGAGATCTACAAAGATGGCTCGTCTGTGTGAAAAAATGTTTAGACCGTTGATTTTAAAGAATCTGGTGATTAGGTGTTGGTTTGTATTAAGATGCAAAACTTTCGATTCAAACTCATCCCTTTTTGAGGCTTGAGAAGCAACCAGGGTTGTTAGAGCCTCAGTCTTATATAGCATTTGTTGAGCACCTAGGGTAATGATAGAAAAGTGGCTAGTCATTGGGATAGGCTACGAGATTTCCTGGCCATGTAATCTGGAGTTTTTATCATCGTTACGATTGGAATACGAGATCAAAAAAGTAGCTATGTCCCATCGAAAAGCTGAAAGTGTGTAGAAACAACAAGGAGCAACTACGGAGAGTTCAAGCAGTCGTCTGAGGTGCACAGAGGACGAAATTAATCAAGAGGGAGAAGTTCCAACTTTCGAGGAGCCGAGTCTAGCCGAAAGTCTCGAAGTCGAAGCACCGGAGACTCTAATTGTCGAAATGGGTTAACCATTGAGAAGGACCGTTGAGTCACATTATCGCCCTGGTGATGTGCCCGAACCCCTCTCCTATTCGATATCGGGAAAATGATAACGAACCCGAAGTTCGATCTCAATTTTCCAAATTCTTCCCATGTTTAGAGGTATGCTTAGTGAAGAACCTTATGAGCGTTTAACTGAATTCACAACTATTTATAAAGCTAATCATGTTTGAGGTATAGCTACTGATGGTTTAAAACTTCATGTATTCCCTTTTTCATTAAAAGAAAAAGCCAAAAATTGTTTTGTGTCGCTACCCATCAATAGCATCACAACCCGGGATCAAATGAAGCGCAAATTTCTCAATGAGTATTACCCTATAAGTAAAACCAATGAGAAATGAAAAGAGATCACCGGTTTCAAACAAAAACCTGGTAAACAATTCTATTAGGCATTTAACCGGATGAACGAATTGCTAAGAGTTTGTCCACATCATGAAGTTCCAAAATGGATGCTCATCAAAACTTTTTTTGAAGGTGTGAGTCAAGAAAGTCGAAACATGATCATTGCCGCTACTGGTGGCAAATTCTTAGCCAAAGAAGACGATGAGGCTTGGGAATTACTGAATCAACTCGATAAAGGTCTCAAAGTTCAAGCCGGTTCTGAGAATAGCATCGGAGTTCAGGTGATGGGTATAGACAAAGCCTAGTATCATGAAGTGAAGAGTGAAATATCAGAACTCGTAAAGAAGATTGATCAACTGATGAAGGGTTTCAGCCGAAACCCTGCCGCATCAGTTACTGGGTAACATGCGGAGATCCATTTCATCATTTTGAAGCATGTCCTCAAGTGCAACCCAATGAAGAATATGCTAATGAAGCATATGGTTTTAGAGCTCATCGGGAGAGGGATAACCCAATTTTGGAAACCTATAATCCGGGATGGAGAAATCATCCTAATTTTCGATGGAAAAATTATTAGCCTACCGATCATCAATCTAAACCAAGGTATGAATCACCACGACGAGAATATCAATATGGTTCAACCTCTGCTGATAAGGATGAGCGATATTACAAGTCTAACCAACGTGATCAACCTCATTTTCACGTTAGAACTAATACGAGTTTTTCACAATATTCGGAGTTCGCAGAATTCATGAAGCAACAATCAGCTATTAACACTAAGACCATGTAGATGTTGAGTGGCCAAATGGGTCAGATAGCTAAATCACTCACAAAAAGAGAGGAGGGGACGCTTCCGAGTAACACTATTCCAAACCCTTCGCACGCACACGACAAAGAGAAGAAGCATGAAGTGAATGAAGTATCCAAGGCGACTATCCTGGGGAGTGGTACAGAAGTAGATAATAAGTTCGAGATGCCGAAAGAACAAGAAGTAGAAGATGACACTAACACTGAGGTCGTGTTTCGGATCCAAAGAAGAAGGAAGGTTAAGAAAGTTACTTTTAAGGAATCAATCAAGGCATTTATCCCAACTTCCAAAGTTGGGGAGGCGGTTAAGGATCAAGACACCACAGCTCCTCCTCCTTACCACGCTGCTTTTGAAAATCTGAAATCTTCTCTGTATGGCAAGAGAGGCCCACAACCCGAGGATTTGTGGGACTTACTCAATCAAGAAAAGATCAATATCTCATTGGTCAAGGTTATTCAATAACTACCTTCCTATGCCAAATTCTTACATGATCTCTACACACAGAAAAGAAAGTTTAAGGTCTCGCTTCCCGAGCAAATCAATTTAACTGAGCAGGTGAGTGCAGTGATTTCTAGTTCCTTGCCACCAAAGATGAAACATCCTGGATCACCTTTGATTCCAGTGACAGTTGGCAATGTGCAAATTAAAAAGACATTACTTGACCTTGGAGCCATGGTAAACATTTACCTGGAATTTTGTTTGATCAACATGATATAGGCCAGCTACAACCACTGATATTATTCTACAGTTGGCAGATTGATCGACAAAAAGTCCAAGAGGTATCTTAACGGATGTTATAGTAAAAGTAGAAGATTTTTACTATCCGGTCGACTTCTTAGTCTTAGATACATAGAGTTTCCTCGGATAAAATCAGCCGGCCATTATTTTAAGTAGACCATTCTTAGCCACAATTAATGCTCAAATCAATTGTAGAACGGGGGCTGTAGATATTGCCTTTGGGAATCGTAAGCTGCGATTAAATGTGTTCAATGCTTCTACGGCTGCTTCAATCGATTCAAAATGTTACATGTTAGATGTGGTGGATGAGATTGTGCTACAACATTACTAAATGCCAAAGACCACACTGAATTATTCTTTGCTGAGCATGATATTGTAATGATGAACTCCAACAAATGCAGTGAGCTTGAGGCAGTCATGAAATCCACACTAGAACCTAAACAACCACCGTGGACCATAAGACTGAAAAGCTACCAATTGACCTGCCTCAATCTGTAAGGCCTTCGGTAGAACAACCACCTATCTTAAACTAAAAACCTTGCCTGCGCATGTTAAGTATGCCTTCTTGGGTCAGAATGACACTCTCCCAGTCATTATTTCATCAGATCTGACTGAGGCACATGAAAAAGCTCTACTGCAAGTATTCATAAAGTATAAAAAAGCAATAGGGTGGACCATAGCAGATCTGAAAGGAATCAGTCCTACCTTATGTATGCACAGAATCATTACTGATCCAGAAGCTAAACCAGTAAGAGATGCAAAAAGGAGGCTGAATCCCAATTTGAGGGAGGTAGTGAAGAAGGAAGTGTTGAAGTGGCTGGACGCTGGAACAATTTATTCAATATCCGATAGTTGATGGTTCAGTCCAACCCAAACCACTCATAAGAAATCTGGAATCACTGTTATAGACACAGAAGGAGGAATGATCACTACCCGCCCTGTAAATGGATGGAGAGTATGCATAGATTACAGGAAACTGAACACTGTTACTTTCAAGGATCATTTTCCACTACCATTCATTGATCAAATAGTGGAAAAATTAGCAGGGCAGATGTTTTACTGTTTCCTAGATGGCTACTCTGGATATAAGCAAATCGCAATCGATCTAGAAGATCAAGAGAAAACGACATTTAGACGTCCTTATGGAACCTTTGCGTATCGAAGGATGCCTTTTGGACCATGTAATGCACCCATTACATTATAGCGATGTATGATGGCTATCTTTTCAGATATGGGGTTCTCTTGAAATTTTTATGGGTGACTTCTTAATTTTTGACAAGTCATTTGAAGAATGTTTAGGGCATCTTGAAAAGGTCGTAAATAGATGCACTGAAACCAACTTAGTTTTAAGTTGGAAAAATAACCACTTCATGGTGAATGAAGGGGTAGTCCTGGGACACATTGCGTCTAAGAAAGGCATGGAAGTGGACAAAGCAAAGGTCCAATTAATATCATCACTTCCACCCCCCACCAATGTTAAGCGAGTGAGATCCTTTTTAGGTCATGTTGGCTTCTATCGGCGATTTATTAAGGATTTCAGTGCAACCTCAAGGCCGTTATGTAATCTCTTGGTGAAAGACACAGAATTTAACTTCGATGAAGCATGCATGCAAGCGTTTGAGAAACTAAAAGCAAAGTTAAAAAAAGCATCAATTCTGCAATCTCCGGATTGGTCTCAACCCTTTGAGATCATGTGTGACGTTAGTGCCTATGTAGTAGGTGTTGTGCTTGGCCAAAGAGTTAAAAAGGAACCTGTGGTCATTTATTACGCTAGTAAAACTTTCAATGAGGCGCAAATGAACTACACTACTACGGAGAAAGAATTGCTAGTCGTAGTATTTGCCCTTAATAAATTCATTTGAGGGGGGTAAAAGTAGTCGTGTACTTAGACCACATTGCTTTAAGGCATTTGTTAGCAAAGAAGAATGCCAAACCTCGATTAATTCGGTGGATCCTTCTGTTGCAAGATTTCAATTTAGATATAAGGGACAAGAAAGACACCGAGAATGTTATCTAGGCTCCCAATCCTATCATTGGATTTAACTAATCACATTAGGGACTCCTTCCCGGATGAGCAATTATTGTAGATTTTCAAAATACCTTGGTTTGAAATTTTAGCTAACTATTTTGTATCAAGTAAGTTGCCAGAGCATTTCTATGCTCCGGCAAGGCAATATCTTTGGGATGAGCCGGATCTGTTCAAAATAGGTGCAGATCAATTTATAAGATGGTGTGTCCTTGACTCGGAGCATGAAGACATTTTGAGGCATTGCCATGCATATGCATGTGTTGGCCATTTCAACGCCAAGAAAACTGGCCACAGAATATTTCAATGTGGGTTTTTCTGGCCCACAATATTCAAAGATGCATATAAAATTGTCAAAGAATGCACTAGATGGTATCGCGAAAATAGATGAAATGCCCATGACCCTAATATTAATTGTTGAGATATTTGATGCCTTGGGGATTCACTTTATGGGTCCCTTCCCTAAGTCGTTCGGATTGGAATAGATCTTAGTTGTAGTGGACAATGTGTCCAAATGGGTGGAGGCAGAAGCTACTAGGAATAATGAGAATAGAGTGGTATGCAAATTCGTGAAAGAAATTTCTTTGCACGCCACGGAATTCTGAGGGCAATAACTAGTGATGGGGAATAACACTTCAGAAACGAGCAATTTACAAGACTCCTTAAAAATTATGGATTCACTCACAGAATTACCACACCCTATCATCCGCAAAGTAGCGGAAAGATTGAGAGTTCAAATAAAGAAATCAAGAGAATCATAAAAAAAAAAATAATGAGGCCGGATCGGAAGGATTGGTCGCAGAAGCTGGAGGATGCTCTATGGGCGTACTATACTGCATTTAAAACACCTGTTGTTATGTCCTTATATCGACTTGTATATGGTAAGTTGTGTCATCTCCGTGTTGAATTGGAATACCAAGCTATTTGGGCAATTAAGAACACTAACTTTAATCTGGATGCCAGTGTTGACAGAAAATTCCAACTAATGGAAATGGAGGAAATTCGTTGAGAAGCCTACGCGAGTGCAAGAATTTATAAAGAAATAACAAAAGTTTTCACGATAGAATGCTGAGAAACAAAACATTTAAAGTTTGGTTATTAAATGCAAGACTAAAATTATTCCCAGGTAAATTAAAAAGTAAATGGACGGGTCCATATATAGTAGCAGAGGTCTACTCACACGGTGCGATAGAAATTAAGGACCTAAAATGTGGCATGCCATTTAGAGTAAACGGATTTCCTGAGCTGGTGGTGAGTCACAGTGATTTCCTGCCGACGAATGATTATACGGTAACTTCTTCAAAAGTATCTTAGGTCATCCTCCTCCTACCAGTTACTATCATTCCTTGATATTCACATTTATCATATCCAGGTTTGCTTGTTGGGTTAACATTTTAATTTTTGCACTTTTATTTTAGTAATTGTGTGTGATTTGTTTTCAATTGCCGAGTCCTGTTGAATGTGAATGCTTAATGTCGATGCAGTCTTTTTAATTTCTCCAATGGTTTTTGTTTGCCGATCAGGCCGTGGAAAATGATGACACATAGAAAAATGTACTAGGAATTAGTTAGTGTTAGTAAGAAATTCTAGAATTATGTTAAGAGTTGTGTTAATAATTAACATTTTAGTGTAAGATGAGTTCAAGTAAGTTAAGGTACATTTGCACATAAATAAGTTCTACGGGATACCAATCATGACTAACCCCCTAAAACCATCTGGTTTGGGAGCGGTTGACCCAAATCCCGTTACATGGACGAACTAGAAAGCTATAATAAATACTCGAGTTAAAAAAATGTCAAAGCGTGGTAATAACAAAGTGATATACCTCCAAAGTGTATAACAGTTGATCTTTACACTTAAAGTGCATCAAATGAACACTACAACATATATGCCATTTAATGACTGAAACTTTTACCGACTGAAGTACATTTAGTCACTAAAAGTCCATAAAAAACCTATACTGACTAAACTTTTAAGTAGCTGAAAACTAAAAAAAAAAAATATTTATATCAAATATAGAAACTAAAACATAGACGTGCGTTTTCTTTCCTTCTCTCCATACTCAAATTCTCGTCTCTGTCAGTCCTCCCGTCTCACATCGCCATTGCCGCCTCACTCCGCCACTCCGGCTGCGATTGGCTTCCGCCACCGCCATTGGTCAGTTGAACTTCGCCCAAGCCCTCGCTCAACAGCATTCCGCCGCCACCTCCGCTCCTGTTGCGCATCCACAACTATGATTCTAGCCCTAAGTTTGCGATTTTCATACCAGGTTCGATATCTCGCTTTATTGTTGTTTACCATTCGATTGATGTCATTGATGTTTGTTGTGAACTCGTTTATTAGTTGAGCTTTGGACATTTATGATACTTGAGTTAATTTTAAGTATGAGTGTGTGTGTGTGTGTGTGTCTGTGTCAGAGTGTATGTGTGTGTGTGTGTGTTGCATCTGTGTTCATTAACACAGTAGCCAAATTGGCCTAATCTAGCTAAATCAACACTTAAGACAACAAATTGGTGTTGGGAACTAATAGAAATCCCAAGAGTTTGTGTGATCTCAAATCCATGTACGAACATAACTAAATAGATATACTACTCAAATATTGGAGATAAATCATTCATCATTGAATTCTCAGCAATAGACACCAAAATTCAGGGGAAGAAGTTGTTTATTTAAGCATGACTTTAATAATTGGATTTCAAGCTAAAGTAATAGCAGCTCTTGTTCGTTAGCGAAGATGTCTGTTCAGGGTTCTTGGCCTTTTGAATATCTGAACAAAATTACTAAAACAACGTACTTATCTTAGCATCTGAGTATTGTTCCCGAATCCTGATTGTTGACATGACAAAAGGCCAAATATTATAGATCCTTCCTGGCTTCAAATACTAGGTCTGCTGGGTGTTCTGTTTCTTTTAGTAAGTGCTTATAGGCTTATTTCACTTACAATAAATAAGTGAAATATGGCTATTAGTTTGTTCTTAAATAAGTAATAAGTTGGAATTTTAACTTATTATATGTTTATTCGGTAAGTGGGAACTAATAGAAATTGGTGTTGGGAACTAATAGAAATCTTGGCTATTAGTGTGTTCTTAAATTAGATAAATGCTTTATACTGTTACTGGACCTAGAAATTAGTATGGTGGGGATGATTTTCAATGATGAATTCAAGGTACAAGTCATCAGCATGAACAAAATTAACGATTTTTTTGATTTTGAAAAAGTCACTTTTTAGTTATTAATTATACACGTGTGTGTCTCGTTTTTTTAAATCATATAACGTACCTTATGAATTAAAAAAATTTACATATATGAAGATTAAAGAATGTGTATGATTCGTAAAATTAAGGGATGCGTGTATGATTTCAGATGGTGATCGATGTGTGTCTTTTGCTTCATGTACATGGCTCGTTTTTGTTTTATTCGTTTTGTTTACAAGCAGTATTGGTATTGCAGGAGGCGGACGAATTTGGACTAGGGAAAATGAAATATTATGTGATCTTAAGTATGTGCATAATATTGTGGCAATGTTTCTTCTTGGGAATGGTGGGAGTGATATTTTACGGATCGTAGTTATTGTTAGAAGTGATGGTGACTATCCAAATCCCGGTGATGGAGATATGGTTATTAGTTTGTTCTTAAATAAGTAATAAGTTGTAATTTTAACTTATTAGATGCTTAATTGGTAAGTGGGAACTAATAGAAATTTTGTCAATGTTGAATCACCTTAGGTTTTACTTGTCAGAGATATTTCCAAAGCTACACCGCATATTGTTTTTAGACGATGATGTTGTGGTTCAGAGAGATTTGACTGCTCTGTGGGAACTTGACATGGATAGGAAGGTGAATGGGGCTGTTGAGACCTGCATTGGATCCTTTCAGCGTTATGCTCAATACGTGAACGTTTCCCATCCGCAGGGATAACTTCAACCCAAAGGCCTGCGCCTGGGCTTTTGGCATGAATATATTTGATCTTGATGCTTGGAGGCGTGAAAGATTAACGGATCAGTACTATTACTGGCAGGACCTTGTATGTTTGCTTTTTAATTTAGCAAATTGATTCTTGCTTGGTATTCTTTAAACTTTATAAGTTCAAAAATGCTACCTATGAACTTTATTGTTTTACTTAATCTTTTGTCAGAACGAAGACCGGACTTTATGGCAGTTGGGGACGCTCCCACCTGGACTAATCACCTTCTACTCAAGAACAAAATCATTGGACAAAAAATGGCATGTTCTTGGTCTTGGGTACAACCCAAGTATAAGCATGGATGCTATCAGTAATGCTGCTGTCATTCATTTCAACGGGAACATGAAACCTTGGCTTGACATTGCCATGAACCAGTTCAAGAACTAATAGAAAGTTGCGGACAATTTCTATCAATTTCGACCTGAAGCCACTAAATAGGGTTAGTAATTCGCTTTCCTGTCTTCTCTCACTACTCACTCTTGCTATGTCACTTCGATTTTAGTGTTTCTGTATGAAACTTCGATTTTAGACATTGATATGAAACTTTGATCTTAGACTTTGATATTATATCACCGAGACTTTGATTTTACATTACACATGCATACATCGTGTCTCCCATACTCTTGATCTCAGATGGTACCAGAAAGTATCAATATGCATTATACATAGTAAATGGTGCAAGACTGCAATAACTACCCATTAGGTTAAGCGATGTTTCATTTATAAATGTCTGCCATATTCTGGTATCTTGATTATTTCTGCATTTAGAATTAGCAGATGGTGGACTACTATTGAATTGTATCTTTATTTTACAATTGAAATGTAAATGGTTCTTTATATATCAATTTCTCAATGTTGTTAAAATATCATATTTGTCAAATAAAAACCAAAATCCATCGTCCAAACAACAATAAATCGGGATTTGGCAGAAAAGTCGAAATTTTGAAACCAAGAAAAAACTGATATGGAACCTATATAAAAACCAAACCATTTAGTGTCCAGAATGGAAAAACCTATAATTTGAGTTTGATTTTTGCCAAAAACCTATCTAAACCGAAGTGAGCTCTTTCCTAGGAAGGTCTGTTTGGCATGGACCTAATAGCTGGAGCGGGATAACCTACGGCTGCCATGAAATGTGTTTTATGATTCATTACAAGGTAATCACCTCCCCAAATGTCAAATTTTCTGTGTGTGCGCTGCTGTGGGATAACCTACGGCTGCCATGAAGTTCAAGCATGACCCGTGAAATTAAATGTCTAAATTGATCAAGAAAATTGCATAAAATCTCATCCAAATCATATGCATGCCTTTGTGTGGTGTTTAATTTGAGTTTGGAAGCAATTATAAGGGCTGAATTGATGTCAATTTATATATATATATATATGGGACGTTGCTGCTGTGTTATAGAATAAGACTCTGAGACTCTTCAAAGTCTCAGAGTGTTTCCCTTTTGTGTGGATGTGCCATCACTTATTGCTGTTTGCCTCTGATCCTTTTCTTTTTTGCTCTGTTTTGGCTACAACTAGAGGCGTATATATCAATATATAGGTGCCTGTGATGTATGTGCAGAACATTAAAAAATGGACAGCAGCCATGGTATTGAAATAGGGTTGAGCTGTCCAAAACACAGCAACTGTTATGAGTATTTGGTGCTGCAACACCATTTCTTGCCTTAATTTTGCATTTAGTGGTGTTTTGTCCCATTTGCAAGAAGGACATAATGACACAATTGATTTTATTGGGACTACAACTTTCTCATGATGCTGAACTCTGCTGCATAATAGTTTATTAGGTATTGCTACGAATAATGGCTACAAGCTTTTACCAATTCAAGATTGCCTTTGCTCTATCCTGGATTCAATTAAAGTTTAATTTTTGCTCATTGAAATGGTAACTTTGATTTTAGTTCACAACTTTCCTAGGTTTTGTTCTTGTTCAGGCACATTTTAGATAGTAGACTAACAGTCAAACATTTTTATTGCTCAAAGTTGGTATTCATTACTCAAAATTGGTAACTCTGCATATTTTTGGGACCAAGATGGTATTACTTTAAGGCCACCTAACTAAATTGATGGCAACATGAAGTTAAATCTAAGATGGTTATTGTTGGAATTTATGGGTGTGATTGAACTGGAATGGTAAACATATTGTTGCTTTAGGTTCATTTTGTCGTAGTGAATTTATTGTGATTATGAATTTTTATGCTTATTTTTAACAAAATTTTTCTTGTTTCAGGTTGATGAGGATACGATTTTTTCCAAGAAAATTGCAAGGATTTAAACATCAAGATGATTTGACCGTCGAAGATTTTCATTAGCTACTTTCTTGTTTTATAGTTAGAAGTTTTGTAATAATGTGTTACAAATATTGAACTTTCATGTTACTTTTTAATAAATCAAATATGATTTAAGTAATGAAATTACTTTTTGTATATATTATGTAATTTTTAATTGCTTTTAGTATATACAATATATTTAAATAAATAGAATATAATATTAATTATAACTTAGTCTTTAGTGACTGAAATTTTTTAGTCACTAAAAGTCCTTTTTGACCTATTCAGCCTGAAACATTCGGTTAGTAAAACAACACTGACTAAAATACTAGTGTAAGTAAAAGATGTTGAATTCACAAAATTTGTAAAGCACCTTATACCTACTAAAAACATTAGTCACTAAAGGTAATGACCTTTATTGACTGAAAATATGTGTCACCAAAGACTTTTAGTGATGGCGTGCTTAGTGACTAATTTATTTTCAGAAGGAAAAGACCTAAGTGTATTTAGTGACTAAAATCTGACTTTTATTGACACTTTTTTTTAGTCACTAAATGGCATATATGTTGTAGTGCGAAGTCGAACACCGGAGTGCATGTCTTCCTTGTTTCGATATCATATACCTCCAAATGAGAAATCGATAGCATATGAGGTATATCTCCGTGAGAAATGAAACAAAAACTTTTTAAGAAGTGACTGAGTTGCGAGTGGGGTTCTGTCCCTTGCATCACTGGGTCCATGACGTCTTATTCAATACTTAGTTCAAACACATGGGATTCAGTAGTAAATGTAAATAATCCAGCAACACTGACACGGTTTCGATAAGATTATCTTTTTCTTTTAATCTTTTCCCATCCCTTAGCTCTCATCAATTTTCAACTATACTCCCTCTAACTCACTTTTTATCAGAATTGTAAGCTTTATAAGCTAATGATGCACTCCATTTCCTGTCAATAACCCCCATCCCTTTCATTTTATCTCTACTTAACCCTGTTAGTACCCCTTAGTAACTAACACCCCCTAACTAGTAGACCGAAAGACCCTTAACCACACAAACTAGAGTGGTTTGCTCTTTGGGAAGGTCATAGGTTAGACCATTGGAGTGTTATATATATATATATATATATAAATATATATATATATATATATATATATATATATATATATATATATATATATATATATATATATATATATATATATATATGTGTGTGTGTGTGTGTGTGTGTGTGCGCATGTGCGCGCGCCTAATCACACATCTTGTGGTATCATCAGAGTCATTCAGTTTTTCAGAAGATGGATAGATATGTATGAGGGTATCCTTGGGAAAGCTGAGAGATTATTTGTAAAACTCCGAGTTACGTGTGAAAATCAGAAAAAATGGGAAAATCCATAATATTAGAGAGAATCTTCGTAAGAATGAGATTAGGATCATCATGGAGATAAAACAATTAATCTCGGTGGAATTTATCAAAAATTCTTGAGTGTGCATAAGAGTATTCAGAATATCTTACACACCATTTATGAAGAAAACTCCCCCAGCAGATACGAACAATATCATTTCAACATAAAATGTGAATTTCTAGAAGGAAACTTAAACTCAAGTCTGATAAGAAGAATAAGGTGGGAAATTTCAAAGAAGTCAGCGGAAGCACGGTATCTAAACAGGGTATTTAGAAACGATTTAAACATCAAATATAATTAGAAACCATTTCACTAGAGTCGTGTTTTGATCTGAAGTAATCAAAAATCATTTTAATGAAGTCCAGGTCCTAATCTGATTTAAGTAGAAGCCATGTGAATGAAGTTCGGGTTATGGTTTATCAAGTTCTTAAGTCCTTAAAGACTCTTCAATCCTAAGATGACTTTCAAGTTGATCCAAAGTCAGTTCTTCCTTTTTATGTTTAAGAGTAGGTTTAAACTCTTTCCATGATGGTGGCAGTTTGTCAATAATCACAGCAACAGAAACGGCTTCGTCCATTTTCAAATTATGTTGACCAAGCTGTCCAAGAATCTTAACAATTCGTGATATTGTTCCATGGCAGGCCTAGTGTCAAGCATCTTATAATTCATGAAATTTCCAACCATGAACTTCTTACTAGATGCATCTTCTGCCATGTATTTGGATTCCAACAAATCCCATAGTTCCTTTGCAGATTCGACATTTTGATAAACATCAAAGAGAGAGTCAGACATACCACTCAGAATGTGTCCACGACATAAGTAATCATCGTTTTCCCACTTTGATCTCTTCCTCGTGTTTTCCATGGTTTCATCTTCAGCGAATTCAGGCATGGGGGTACTCAGAACGTACACCACTTTCAGGGTAGTCAACAAGAAATGTTTTTTTCTGCCAATGTCTAAAGTCTTGCCCTTCAAACTTCGCCAATTTGTCGAACTTGCTGGTCATATCCTTCACAGATTCTGCGTGCGCCATTTTTGCAGAATACTTCAATCTTTGTAGAAAATATGGGTTGCTAAAATGCTCGGATAATCTGAGTCATGATACACTTTCAGATTGAATCCCAATCGGATAAAACTCAGAGAAAAAACGAACGAGAATATGAAAATAGTTTCTGATTTTCTTTGTACCTGTCAAATGACCAAAACGGCGGGTAATATTTGGCGGTAACTGCCAAAATGGCCAACCGCCATTTTAACCGCCAAAACCAACTATAATTCGGATTCAACCGAATTTCGGGTCCAATTCGGATCATCCGAATTCGGGTCCAATTTCGGATTCATCCGAATTTCGCATCAAATTTCTTAAAGCAACATTAGTCGAAATAAAAAATTTCCAAGCTAACCTGGCAGTCGACCCCAGCCAAGGGCTCTGCCCCTTGGACCCCGCCAGGTCCAATAGCTGAAATGAAATGATTAAGTCATTTATTTAGATTAACTTTCATTAATAGGAGTTAATTAAATAGTAATTAATTCTAGTTTTTAAATTTAATAAATTACAAGAGTAAATTGGAAGAATTAAATTTGAAGATTTAAGCGGGAAAACAAAAAGTTAGTTAGATGAGATATGTTCTCATTTATTAATATACAAATATTAATGATGAAATCGGATCCAATTGACCTTTAAACTATAGATTTAAACTTTATTCAAAGTAAATTTTAATTTAAAAAGCAAGACAAACTAAAGAGTTATTTGTTTTTTAAAGTTTGCACGTTTGAAATTTAAGAAATTTAAAACTTAAAATCACATCTGAAGTTTAAAATGTGACCTTAATTCAAGATTAAAGTCCAAGACTATTAATTAAACTGTAAGATTTAAATTAATTATCTATTATATTTAATTAATTTACATAATTAACATATTACTATATTTTGATCAATAATTTAATTAATTAAAGTGATTATTTATTTTTGAATGTAAATTAATTGAACTTATATTCTAGTTGAATATTTTAAAAGCAACATCTATATTAAATTACATTGATATATACAAAACAATTGTACATTAAAAAAATATAATGACTATTCATGTCCCATTTGGGCAAATGTACTTTTAAAAAGAAAATATAGGCCGGTTATTTAATTTTGGCTTGAATGGTGGGTGGCTTCATTGTAAACTGAAATAAAGTCAGGTTAAATAATCGGGTCAGATTACAAATAAAGCAAGGTTATTTAATAACCAGGTCCTAAAAAATAAAGGTTTAGAAAATACCTACATATAGTCATGTTTATTTCTAAATAACCTGGTCCAAAAAGTATTTATTTTAAATATTTTTTGTTTACAGCAGCCCTATTCCAGAAAATACAAGATTCTAGAAATCTTAATAGTAGTAACCTGTACGTGCACAAAATACAAGATTCCCGGTCAACTATTTCATTGTACATAACATTCCAATCTAACAATTTCTAGCTCAAAAATATATACGCTTCATATATCTCCTTTAAACCTTTCCCATATAAGTCTGGGAATCCGAGACCATTTTCTAAACCAACCCGTTTCTTCTTCCTTGAGACTCTATCATAACCTTCATTACTCTCAACAATCTTATACAAATCAAATAAGCAAACACTTACTTCAAATAACTTAGGTGGTATGTTTAGTATTGAACCGGTTTAGTGCTTGAGATACCGTTCTAGTGTTCCTTCAAAGGCTCTTTTAAACACTTCTCTATTCTTCATCACAATGTTAATGTTGTTTATCAAATCAAGGAATTTGATAAACTCACCAATGTTATCAAGTTTCGGTGAAATAACTTCCAAATTTTTCTTTCTCTCGTTTAGGTTGAGGATCAATCGTTCCAACATTTATGGCCTTGTCTAATTCGTCAATGTACTGATTAAGAAAATCATCTTGTAGTTTCATGCCTTCTGCATCTTTGAAGCTTTCTTTTGTTACATGTTTGTCCACAGGAACAAATATATGTGTGATTATGCAAGTTAATCCTTTAATATTAACTTTGAAACCTTAAGCAATAGTTGCTTCAAACATAAGATGTTAATATTAATTTCAGGGACATATTGGACATAAGGAATTGTGTAATTGGTGTCATTTGTAGTTAACTTAATTCCTCCTATCCCATGTGCAAAAATCAGATTGTGTAATTGTGTTCATGCTCATTATCATTGATAATAAAGCAACTCATCAATCTTTTGAATAAAAACCTGTTAGGTGACATATGTGTCAAGATCTTTGAATTTACATACCAAATATTGTTCCAATTTCCATGTTCAGTTCATTGCACCAAGAAAAGTGGCCCCTTCCTCTACAAGCATAGCATTGTGATTCTTTCTTTTCTTTTCTAATTCATCATTCCAATCTTTCTTTTGCTTCTGATTATCTTTCTTCTGTAAATTTTCCAACTTCTTCATTTGAATTCTTTGTAACTTCTGTTTTATCCATGAACCATCCTCATTATTCTTATGCTTATTCAATTTTGCAAACATGCTCTGATACCACTATTGATCAATTCGCTTTGCTCCCAGACATCCATCTCATCTGTTCACATCAATTTTACTTTGATCTATCACTTCAGTTTTATATTTTGATTGGCTTGTTTCACGAATAGTGTAAGTACTAATTTGGTTCATCACTTTTGATTTGGATGAAAGTACAGGCTTTGATTCTTGCATATTGTTGTTGGACACATAAGGATAAGACTGAGTAACAGAGAAGTACAAACTTGTAGTTTTATTGATCAATCATTTGATTACATAATTGATTGGTTTAGCCTCTTCATCAGTTAACCGGGCAAAGTGATGCATCCGAGGATTACTGTGGGTGTTGATGGTGGCATGTACTCTTACGATCTTACTGGCCCTTTTTTTTGTCATAAGACTTAGGTACTCTGCGTGCAGTGCCTTGTCTCCTTTGCTACAGCCAAATGCTGTAACGTCTTCTTCTTTTGATCCTACTGCTGATGTAGCTTTTCTTGCAGTTTGATATATTGTGGACTTAGCAAGATATGAACCTTTATCCTTGGAGACCATGATTCTAGCAAGCTTCTCATCAGCATATATATTTTAATTTTCTTAGACTTTTCTTGTTTAGCCTCTTCATCCTTTATTCGGACAAAAACATCCAGACTTAACTACTCTTCAATGGAGGTGTTCATTCTTGCATCATTGAGAGTTGCTTCATTGACGGGATCAACATTAGGATTGTTACTGTCTTGACCCAATGCCTTCAAATAGACATCCTGTCTGATAAGTGCATTCACCTAGCCTTGAAGTCATTGAGCTACTGTATCAAACTTGTTGCCAGTATATGCCTCCTAAGGAAAGTACATGTAAAATTTGAGTCATTACAAGGAATCCGAGACCATTTTCTAAACCAACCCGTTTCTTTTTCCTTGTGACCCTATCATAACCTTCATTACTCTCAACAATCTTATACAAATCAAATAAGATAAACACTTACTCCAAATAACATTGGTGGCATGTTTAGTATTGAACCGGTGTAGTGCTTGTGATACCATTCTAGTGTTCCTTCGAAGGCTCTTTTAAACACTTCTCTATTGCGAAATTGGTTATGTCTATGTGGTCATCAAACTATGTTCAATTAGTAAAAACATGCGCCGTATGGAATCTGAAAATGGATATCTTCCCAAATTGATTCGTTAATGAATTGTTATTTGCTACGCTATTGTTTTAGAATAAATCTTAGTTTCAATTAATTCTCCACACAATCAATTCAACATTTTACTCGCTTTTTAGTTTACAAAATTAACTCGCACATTAACCCTAATAGACCTTCAAGCTACTTGTGGATTCGACCATTACTTCCCTACACTAGTAGGTATTTAGGTTTAAATCCGAGATCTACAAAGATGGCTCGTCTGTGTGAAAAAATGTTTAGACCGTTGATTTTAAAGAATCTGGTGATTAGGTGTTGGTTTGTATTAAGATGCAAAACTTTCGATTCAAACTCATCCCTTTTTGAGGCTTGAGAAGCAACCAGGGTTGTTAGAGCCTCAGTCTTATATAGCATTTGTTGAGCACCTAGGGTAATGATAGAAAAGTGGCTAGTCATTGGGATAGGCTACGAGATTTCCTGGCCATGTAATCTGGAGTTTTTATCATCGTTACGATTGGAATACGAGATCAAAAAAGTAGCTGTGTCCCATCGAAAAGCTGAAAGTGTGTAGAAACAACAAGGAGCAACTACGGAGAGTTCAAGCAGTCGTCTGAGGTGCACAGAGGACGAAATTAATCAAGAGGGAGAAGTTCCAACTTTCGAGGAGCCGAGTCTAGCCGAAAGTCTCGAAGTCGAAGCACCGGAGACTCTAATTGTCGAAATGGGTTAACCATTGAGAAGGACCGTTGAGTCACATTATCGCCCTGGTGATGTGCCCGAACCCCTCTCCTATTCGATATCGGGAAAATGATAACGAACCCGAAGTTCGATCTCAATTTTCCAAATTCTTCCCATGTTTAGAGGTATGCTTAGTGAAGAACCTTATGAGCGATTAACTGAATTCACAACTATTTATAAAGCTAATCATGTTTGAGGTATAGCTACTGATGGTTTAAAACTTCGTGTATTCCCTTTTTCATTAAAAGAAAAAGCCAAAAATTGGTTTGTGTCGCTACCCATCAATAGCATCACAACTCAATTGCCATTTGGCATCTATTTTTGGATCCTAACAGAACGTGGGGATACCCCTTGTTTGCAACTCTTTACCTTTTAATACTTTTAACCCTCATATATAATTTTAACAACATTTACAATACAAGTTAAATTAAAATTACATATCCTGACTAAAATTAAGCTAATCTAATTAAACAATGTTACAAAACTACACCGTTCACCCCTAAATTTTAGAATATGAAATTAACAATTTAATTAAATTATATAATTTGTGTAATAGATTTTTTATTTTTATGTTTTATATACTTAACAAAAAATTCATTCTTTCATTTAAAAAATAAAAATACATTTCAACAAATTTACACGGGCATTGCTAGGCAAAGAAATTTATAAAATGAGATCTTTTAAACTCTGCACATTGCAATATTATGGTCTAAAACTATTATTATTCTTAAATATAGATAAATTTTGATACAAAATCTTAAATATAAACCTGTCAATTTAAATACAATCTTTAAATTAAGTTAAATATATAAGAAAAAAAAAACAATATAGGAAACAAAACTATAAAAAATCTCATCGATTGAAATTGTTAGATAACTTTATTTTGTATGTTACAACTTAGAAGTAGCAAATGAAAAAGTAAGTCTTGTAAGTCTTCTGTCATTCCTCCGGTTGGCCATTTTCTTCCTTAAATCAGTGATGGAATTGATCCAAGAAAGCGGGCATTTTTGAACGTTATGTTCATATGATTTTTTTTTGTATTTATATCTAATTTCTAAGAATTCTATAAGATTTGTAAAAGAAAACACTTTGATAACAAAATGAAATAGAAAATTATATATGCTTTGTAGTTAAACATAAGAGATAAAACCATGACAATAAAAAAAAAAAAACTAAAAACGTAACCAAAAAAATATAAAACTACAAGATCGCATATCAAGAATCTACTTAACAAGATTTGCCTTTCTTTCTATTTCCATTCGTCATCTTTTCTCACTTCAATTCCTGCGCACATCCTTATTGATAATTCAACATCTTCATCTTTTGATCTTTCATTGCAGAGATTTACCCTTGTTAATTCTACCATAGATCTTTTGAGCGATATACCTTTCATCCCTCATATCGTTTTTCATTTTCTTGATCCGGCCATTTGGTTCTTGTTATCAGGTTTTCTTAGATCTTTATTGCACTTGATTAATTACAGTTCGAGTCTCTTTGGTCTTGATCCATCAATCTACAGATGAAGAAAATGAACGGGGATGACAACGTGGGTAGTGACGGTATGAAGATATGATCAGCAATGAAGATATGATCAGTGGACCGGCATCGAGCGATGCAAAAATGACGATAAAACCCAAGATTCCGATGCTTTTGGTCTCGGCCACCATGGAAGGTGGAAAACCATCAGGAGAAGATGTAGCCAGATGCTTATCAAAACCCGCTAAAGAAAGTGAAGCAATAAATCAAGGAATAAGGGTTTGTTCGTTAAAACCCTTGAAAATAACTAAGTTTAAAAAAGATGTTGCTCCTCGATCTCTTCGCGGTAATTTTTTTTATTCGATAAAATTTTGTAGAGCCATTCTGCACGATACCCAGAAAGATATCATATGTGTATTTTTTGGATAAAAATTTAACTATTTTGCCATCCATGAAATCAGTTTTTGGTGATATGTGGTCGTGTCATCCTGATGTCCTTGGCAAGAAATCCGGCCAGCCTCCACACCCAACCATGTTCTTGATGTTAGTAAATATAAACCAAACTCATCAGAATCTTCGTCTTCATCTGAAAGTAGTGTTGGCAGCAACAAGATTAACGATAAGGACGATGATGTGAATTTACATGGTTGGTCACTTACAGCACAGCGGCCATCGTATGAGGAGGATGACCAACGAGAAGCCGTAGAGGCTTTACTCATGCTAGCTAACGGTCAGCCGTTTGAGGCGTATTCAGATGTGAGTCACGGACGGTCGTCATAAAAGATGCACCACCTATTAAGCTTTCATATATGTAAATATATTTTTCTGTGATTCTAGCTTTCCAATTAATTTTAAACTCAAAGAATCCTTTTCGTTTTTGTTATATATATGAAAGTATGAAACCGAGTGGCGGCTAACTCATCCACCAACAGTTGTTTTCTCAATGGCCATAGCCACTGCCACTTTTCATCGAGAGTACATACAAATTAATGCACTAGCTAAATAAATGTTTCATTATTATACAAAGTCCCTCACATTAAAATGTTTATATTTTGAGTCTTTGAAATTACTAATATGGAATGTTAACATTTTAATTATGATTGTTAATTGTGTGATTTTTTATTAGAACTGTCGATCGAAAAAAATTTGGAAATTGGAAATTATCGATGAATGGTTCTAACGAAAACCAATCTAACTAACGAATCCGAGAACGTACACTACATAACCACAACCTTCGAATGCTTCAAACATAGTTACACATGACACGAGCAATCTTTTTGGATCCTTTTGAGATATCATGAATTTTAAATTGTCGTCATCCTAATTACAAACTAGTCATTGTTGTGACAAATTTCTTTTCTCGCAAATTATTTTGACGGTTACAAATCCTTCGTGAATGTGTCACAAGATGACCAAACTTTGTGAGGGACTTTGTATAATAATGAAACATTTATTTAGCTGGTGCATTAATTTGTATGTACTCTCGATGAAAAGTGGCAGTGGCTATGGCCATTGAGTAAACAACCGGTGGTGGATGAGTTAGCCGCCACTCGGTTTCATATATATAACAAAGACGAAAAGATTTCTTTGAGTTTAAAATTAATTGGAAAGCTAGAATCACAGAAAAATATATTTACATATATGAAAGCTTAATAGGTGGTGCATCTTTTATGACGACCGTCTGTGACTGACATCTGAATGCGCCTCAAACGGCTCACTGTTAGCTAGCATGAGTAAACCCTCTACGGCTTCTCGTTGGTCATCCTCCTCATACGATGGTCGATGTGCTGTAAGTGACCAACCACGTAAATTCACATCATCGTCCTTATCGTTAATCTTGTTGCTGCCAACACTACTTTCAGATGAAGACGAAGATTCCTCTGAGTTTGGTTTATATTTACTAACATCAAGAACACGGTTGGGTGTGGAGGCTGGCCGGATTTCTTGCCAAGGACATCAGGATGACACGACCACATATCACCAAAAACTGATTTCATGGATGGCAAAATAGTTAAATTTTTATCCAAAAAATACACATACGATATTTTTCTGTGTATCGTGCAGAATGGCTCTACAAAATTTTATCGAATAAAAAAAAATTACCGCGAAGAGATTGAGGAGCATCATCTTTTTTAAACTTAGTTGTTTCCAAGGGTTTTAACGAACAATCCCTTATTCCTTGATTTATTGCTTCACTTTCTTTAGCGGGTTTTGATTAGCATCTGGCTACATCTTCTCCAAATGGTTTTCCACCTTCCATGGTGGCCGAGACCAAAAGCATCAGAATCTTGGGTTTTATCGTCATCTTTGCATCGCTCGATGCCGGTCCACTGATCATATCTTCATTGCTGATCATATCTTCATTACCGTCACTACCCACGTTGTCATCCCCGTTCATTTTCTTCATCTGTAGATTGATGGATCAAGACCAAAGAGACTCGAACTGTAATTAATCAAGTGCAATAAAGATCTAAGAAAACCTGATAACAAGAACCAAATGGCCGGATCAAGAAAATGAAAAACGATATGAGGGATGAAAGGTATATCGATCAAAAGATCTATGGTAGAATTAACAAGGGTAAATCTCTGCAATGAAAGATCAAAAGATCAAGATGTTGAATTATCAATAAGGATGTGCGCAGGAATTGAAGTGAGAAAAGATGAGGAATTGAAATAGAAAGAAAGGCAAATCTTGTTAAGTAGATTCTTGATATGCGATCTTGTAGTTTTATATTTTTTTGTTACGTTTTTAGTTTTTTTTTTATTGTCATGGTTTTATCTCTTATGTTTAACTACAAAGCATATATAATTTTCTATTTCATTTAGTTATCAAAGTGTTTTATTTTACAAATCTTATAGAATTCTTAGAAATTAGATATAAATACAAAAAAAAAAATCATATGAACATAACGTTCAAAAATGCCCGCTTTCTTGAATCAATTCCATCACTGATTTAAGGAAGAAAATGTCCAACCAGAGGAATGACAGAAGACTTAGAAGACTTACTTTCTCCATTGCTACTTTTAAGTTTTAACATACAAAATAAAGTTATCTAACAATTTCAATCGATGAGATTTTTTATAGTTGTTTCCTATATTGTTTTTTTTTTCTTATATATTTAACTTAATTTAAAGATTGTATTTAAATTGACAGGTTTATATTTAAGATTTTGTATCAAAATTTATTTATATTTAAGAATAATAATAGTTTTAGACCATAATATTGCAATGTGCAGAATTTAAAAGATCTCATTTTATAAATTTCTTTGCTTAGCAACGCCTGTGTAAATTTGTTAAAATGTATTTTTATTTTTTAAATGAAAGAATGAATTTTTTGTTAAGTATAAAAAACGTAAAAATAAAAAATCTATTACACAAATTATATAATGTCATTAAATTGTTAATTTCATATTCTAAAATTTAGGGGTGAATTAAACTAAGATATAAATTATTCTATTTATAACTACGTTAAAAATAATTATTTACATGCAGATGGTAATTAAGAATTGTATAATATCCAAAAATCCATACATATATACCCAACAAAAAATCACAATTAAATCAAATCACGATGGACAATTAACGTTTTGCATTTATAATTAACTAGTTTATTGACTCACGTAACACATGGGTATGTTTAATAAATAAATATATTCCTAAAATTCTAAAAATTTAAAAATATTATTATAAAAATATTAAATGTTGATGTTAAACTTACACAACAAGTTATATAAAATAAAAAATTAATTTTATTATATTCTAATTATAATAAACAAATAGTAAAGAAAAAACATGTTTAATTCGAGTTAAATAACATATTAAAGAAATTATTGAATTAAACTATATCAAAGAAATCATTATAGGTGAAATGAAATGATTAAGTCATTAAATTAGATTAACTTTGGGCAAATTACCAAGAAAGGTAACATAAAATTCAAAAATTACCAATAAAGGTAATGTAAAATTTTATAGACCAAGAAAGATAACATAAAATTCAAATTTGACAAAAAAGGGTATTGATGACAAATTATGAATGTAAATTTTTAATTTTATGCTCCCTTTTTTGGCAAGTGAATAATATTTGATTATCTTTCTTGGCCTAAAATTTGAATTTCATGTTCTTTCTCGGCCAAAATAGAATTTTATATTACCTTTCTTGGCAAAAAAATTTTTACAATACATTTATTGTCAAATTTTTTATTTTATATTACCTTTCTTGGTAATTTTCCCATTAACTTTCATTAATAGGAGATAATTAAATAGTAATTAATTCTAGTTTTTAAATTTTATAAATTACAAGAGTAAATTGGAAAAATTAAATTCGAAGATTTAGGCAGGAAAACAGAAAGTTAGTTAGATGATATACGTTTTCATTTATTAATATATTAAGATTAATGATGAAATTGGATCCAATTGATCTTTAAACTATAGATTTAAACTTTATTCAAAGTAAATTTTAATTTATAAAGCAAGACAAACTAAAGAGTTAATTTTTTTTTAAAGTTTGCACGTTTGAAATTTAGGAAGTTTAAAACTTAAAATCACATCTGAAGTTTAAATTGTGACCTTAATTCAAGTCTAAAGTCCAAGACTATTAATTAAACGGTAAGACTTAAATTAATTATCTATTATATTTAATTAATTTACATAATTAACATATTACTATATTTCGATCAGTACTTTAATTAATTAAAGTGATTATTTATTTTTGAATGATTGAACTTATATTTTAGTTGGATATTTTAAAAGCAACATCTATATTATATTACACTGATATTTACAAAACAAATGTAAATTAAAAAATATGATGACTTTTCATGTCCGTTTGGGCAAATGTACTTTTAAAAAGAAAATATAGTCCGGTTATTTAATTTGGCCTGAATGGTGGGTGGTTTCATTGTAAACTGAAATAAATCCCGGTTATTTAACCGGGTCAAATTACAAATAAAGTTAGGTTATTTAATAACTAGGTCCAAACAAAATAAAGGTTTTCCAAATAACCTGGTCCAAAAAGTATTTTTTTTAAATATTTTTTGTTTACAGCAGTCTTGTTCCAGAAAATGCAAGATTCTAAAAATCTTAATAGTAGTAACCTGTACGTGCACAAAATATAAGATTCTAGAAATCAAGGGTCAACTATTTCATTGTACATAACATTCCAATCTAAAAATTTCTAGCTCAAAAATATATACGCTTCATATATCTCCTTTAAAGCTTTCCGATATAAGTCTTGGAATCCGAGACCATTTTCTAAACCAACCCATTTCTTCTTCCTTGAGACTCTATCATAACATTCATTACTCTCAACAATCTTATACAAATCAAATAAGCAAACACTTACTCCAAATAACTTAGGTGGCATGTTTAGTATTGAACCGGTGTAGTGCTTGAGATACCGTTCTAGTGTTCCTTCAAAGGCTCTTTTAAACCCCTCTCTATTCTTCATCACAATGTTATTGTTGTTTATCAAATCAAGGAATTTGATAAACTCACCAATGTTATCAAGTTTCGGTGAAATAACTTCTCAATTTTTCTTTCTCTCGTTTAGATTGAGGATCAATCGTTCCAACATTTATGGCCTTGTCTAATTCTTCAATGTACTGATTATGAAAATCATCTTATACTTTCATGCCTTTGAAATCAGTTTTATGTATATTTTTTGGATAAAAAATTTAAGTATTTTGCCATCCATGAAACAGTTTTTGGTGATATGTGGTCGTGTCATCCTGATCGTCATTGGCAAGAAATCCGGCCAGCCTCCGCACCCAATCGTGTTCATGATGTTAGTAAATATAAACCAAACTCATCGGAATCTTCGTCTTCATCTGAAAGTAGTGTTGGCAGCAAATAGATTAACGATAAGGACGATGATGTGAATTTACGTGGTTGGTCACTTACAGCACATCGGCCATCGTATGAGGAGGATGACGAAGGAGAAGCCGTAGAGTCTTTACTCATGCTAGCTAACAGTGAGCCATTTGAGGCGCAATCAGATGTCAGTCAGGGACGGTCGTATAAAAGATGCACCACCTATTAAGCTTTCATATATGTAAATATATTTTTCTGTGATTCTAGCTTTCCAATTAATATTGAACTCAAAGAAATCTTTTCGTCTTTGTTATATATATATGAAACCGAGTGGCGGCTAACTCATCCACCACCGGTTGTTTTGTCAATGGCCATAGCCACCAGAACTGCCACTTTTCATCGAGAGTACATACAAATTAACGCACTAGCTGAAATTCATGTTTCACTATTATACAAAATCCCTCACAAAGTTTGGTCATCTTGTGACAGATTCACAAAGGATTTGAAACCGTCAAATAATTTGCGAGACAAGAAATTTGTCACAACAATGACTAGTTTGTAATTAGGATGACGATAATTTAAAACTCATGATAATTTAATAGCATTAACTTTTATACTATTTTTATTATTTATAACAACGTTTTTAACTTTTCTTAAAAATGATAACAATATTAAAGTTGATGCTATTAATGACAAATAAAATAAATAATGTTGCATTTGTATGTACTCTCGACGAAGACGAAAAGAGGCACATCAGGTGGCAATGGCCATTAATGGAAAAACAACCATTGGAAAAACAACCGGTGGATGAGCCACTCGGTTTCATATATCAAAGACGAAAAGATTTCCTTGAGTCCAAAATGAATACGAAAGAATCAAGTAAAATATACATGTATAAAAGTTTTTGTAACAGTACTTACTACAATTAATGCATATGTCCCTTAAATTTCAAAGTATGATGGATTTGGATTTGCAGGTGCATCTTTTATGACTGTCCCTAGTAACATCCAATTCCGCCATAAACGGGTCAGTGTTAGCTAGTATGAGTAAAGCCTCTACGACTTCTCGTAAATTCACATCGTCATCCTCATGATACAATGGCCGATGTCTCCGTGCTCTAACAGATCAACCATGTAAATTCACATCGTCATCCTCATCATTAATCATGTTGCTGCCAACGCTACTCAACTATTTTCTCATGAAGACGAATTGACCGATGAGTTTAGTTTATGTTTACTAACATCAAGAACACGGTTGGGTGCAAAGGCCGGTGGAATTTCTTGCCAAGGACGATCAGGATGACACCACCACATATGACAAAAAACTGATTTTATGGATGGGATAATAGTTAAATTGTTTATCGAAAAAATATACACAAGATATCATGTGGGTTTACCTTAATCAAATGAGTTTTATTGATCAATCAACTGATTACATAATTGATTGGTTTAGCCTCTTCATCAGTTAACCACGCAAAATGATGCATCATAGATTTGCGTTAGGAATAAGATAAATTCTGTTGTCTTCTATTGTGGGTGTTGATGGTGGAATGTACTCTTACAGTCTTACTCATAAGACTTAGGTACTCTGCCTGCAGGGCCTGCAGGGCCTTGTCTCCTTTGCTACAGCCAAATGCTGTAACATCTTCTTTTGATCCTACTGCTGATGTAGCTTTTCTTGCAGTTTGATATCTTGTGGACTTAGCAAGATATGAACCTTTATCCTTGGAGACCATGATTCTAGCAAGCTTCTCATCGGTATATAATTTAATTTTCTTAGACTTTTCTTGTTTAGCCTCTTCATCGGTTATTCGGACAAAAACATCCAGATGGAGATGTTCATTCTTGCATCATTGAGAATTGCTTCATTGACGGGATCAAAATTAGGATTGTTACTGGAAAAAATTTTAGAAGTAGGTGGTTTTTCAAAAAAAAAAACAAAAAAAGTACTACCTTTTTAATTTTTGTTACAATTCTACTATATTTGGTGTTCTAAACACCGAATGGTGTGCATTGTTGTGTGTGCATGGAAGACATGGAAATGTGTGTGGGTGTGCATTGTTGTGTGTGCATCATTCGGTGTTGCCAACACCAAATGTTAGTTTTGTTTTGTTTTTTTTTTTTTAAATTACAAACTCTCCCTAGTGTCATTCTTTTTTACAAACATTTCACTTCCTACCCCCTATAATATTTTAAAGGGCTAATTGCTAAAAATAGTAACAACTTTATATTTTTTTCATTTATAACAACACTAGTTTTTCTACCCATGTAATACACATTTATAAGTATTTATTGTTTTAAAATAAATATAATCATACATATTGCTATAAATTTTATAATAATGTTAATGAAAATAGTGATAACTTTTATAATCATTAAAATTATAAAACTTCTATATGATAATCCTTTTATGTTATTATTTTAGTAAAATTAGTTTTCTTACATATATAATAATCCTTTTATGTTATTATTTTAGGATAATTACACATATAATTATTAATTTTATAATCGTACAATTTTCTCTTTTTATCAATGAGATGAAAATTTTAATTAAATAGTCCATAATGAACATTCAATCTATAGATTATGTTAATAGACATAATGGATGTAGAATAGATCCATGTATGATATAAAAAAAACAAAAAAAATTATGAATGTATGAATATACCTTTAACCATATTTTAAATAATTATTGATAAACTTTTATTCAATACTTATATTAGTTGTGCTTGAAATTTTATAATATATAAGAATTAATCCAACATGTTAACAATTCAAAAGAAATCATTTTGAATTAGATTATGGGTTAAATCGAAAAGTTTTTAAAATCATTTGGTTAGATTTCTTTTTAATGGTACTTTCATGATGGTTAAATTTAATTAGGTGGTAATTAAAATTAATTATTTACAAATCAATTAAAAATAAAGTTGGAGTAGATATATATGGAAGTTTTTTAGGTGGGAAAATGAAATTTTCATGAGCTAATAAGATGACATTTGGCACAAAGTATTTTCTTTTATTAATATATATAGATAGATTATTGTTAAAGAGATTTAGAATTCTGTTTTAGATTCCTATTCCACTCCAACCGGTGCAGAACTCTTAACCTTTCTAGGACCCTCTCTACGGCAAGGTGCTGCGTCTGTTCCTTCTATCTTGGTCTTTCATTGAGAAAGACCTCTGACGCGGTGAAGGGGCAAGAGAGGAAGAGAGAGAGATCTCTCGTTAGGTCTGGGGTCTTGTCGGTCCGGAGGGAGGGGGAGGGCTTTTATAAGAGCTCGGGGTTGTGGCAAGTCATTTACAGGTCCTGGGGAACTTTCCGTTCTGGGTGAATCAAGAAAGGAAGTTCCGGGAGTTCTGTTTGCCTAGTCGGAATCGAAGGAGAAGGTGAGGCATTTAGATCATGCATGGATGAGAGACCCGGCATGAAGGAAGTTTTTTATTTTTTCCTTCTCTTCATTCTATCACAATGGTACTAACATGATGGCCGAGACTAGAGCTCTCAGAGATGGGTTCAAACTATGTTCTGATAAGGGCATCCAAGTGAATGACATCGAATATGATTCCAGCTGTCACAATCATTAATAGTAAGATTACAACTCCGAGACACCGAACAAATTCCCTAGGACTGCTATAACTCGCATGATATAGACCACGAAAAATATGAAGGTGAACCACAATGAGAAACATACTTGCCCCATTAGCAAATACAAAAGTTGATGCTATTAAATATAAAAATACAAAAGTTGATATTATTAATGATAAAAAATAAATAATGTTGCTATAAATGATAAAAGGATTAAAAATTGTTACTATTTTTACTGGTTAACCCTATTTTAAATACCATAAAAGATTTTACTTGTAAAGACATTCAAATAATTTAAGATTTTACTTGTTCCATTTCTATTTATTTGGTTAGACTGGTTTTTTTTTTTTTGTTTATGTTTCTCTATCGAGTTTTCAAATGTTTTTACCTAATTATATAATTATATATAGCCATACATGTCTACTTATGTACTTATATTTATTTACGTTAGTAAGTATATAATTATTATTTCATTATAATTTGTTTGAATAATATATGTATGTTATTATATTTTATAAATAATAAAATTCATAAGATACATTATTTGATACAACAATCATATATTGTCCGTAGTAATTCATTAAAATATAATATCAAAAGTTACAACAATCATATATTCTCCACCGTGTCTATGTGGACGTTGTTCATACTTCATTGCGAATGGGAAACCAAGTTCTCAAACGAAGATGTAATTCTACGTTTGACACGTAAACATATAAGGAATCTATGTTTTAGTAATAAATTTTGTCTCCGCGGTGTAAAACATAATAAGACGTAATAATTTTCGTTTGCAAAGTGCTTTAGATCGTGATCCATGTCACCTCCGGGCTGAATGAAGTAAAAAAATATTCGATACGTAACCCAACTGTTGCATAACTAACAGAAGAATCATATATTGTGCCAATGTAACTTTTGATATTATATTTTAATGAATTACAACTGACAATATATGATTATTGTATCATATAATGTATCTTATGATTTTATGAATTTTATTTTTTTATAAAATATAATAACATACATAAAATATTCAAACAGATTATAATAAAATAATAATTATATACTTACTAATGTAAATAAATATAAGTACATGTAGACATGTATGACTATATAATTATATAATTAGGTAAAAACATTTGAAAACTCGACAGAGAAACATAAACTAAAAAAAACCGGTCTAACCAAATAAATAGAAAATTGAACAAGTAAATCTTTTATGGTATTTAAAATAGGATTAATCACTAAAAATAGTAACAATATTTAAATCTTTTTTATCATTTATAGTAACATCATTTATTTTTTATTATTAATAATATCAACTTTTGTATTTTTATATTTAATAACATCAATTTTTGTATTTTAAATCTCTTTAACAATAATGTTGTTATAAATGCAATATATATATATATATATATATATATATATATATATATATATATATATATATATATATATATAAAGTTGTTACTATTTTTAGCAATTTACCCTTTAAAATATTATTGGGGGTAGGAAGTGAAATGTTTGTAAAAAAGAATGACACTAGGGAGAGCTTGTAATTAAAAAAAAAAAAACAAAACTAACATTTGGTGTTGGCAACACCTAATGATGCACACACAACAATGCACACTCACACACATTTCCATGTCTTCCATGCACACACAACAATGCACACCATTCGGTGTTTAGAACACCAAATATAGTAGAATTGTAACAAAAATAAAAAAGGTAATACTTTTTTTGTTTTTTTTAAAACCACCAACTTCTAAAAATTTTTCATTGTTACTGTCTTGACCCAATGCCTTCAAATAGACATCATGCCTCATAAGTGCATTCACCTAGCCTTGAAGTCATTGAGCTACTGTATTAAACTTGTTGCCAGTAGATGCCTCCTAAGGAAAGTACATGTCAAATTCTGAGTCATCTGACAAGGACTCAGTTATTTTCTTTTTTCCTTTGCCTCATACAGATGTTAGGGTTGGCCTCTTTTCATGGACGATGTCCAGGATTCTTAGAGCATCGTGTGGGCCCCTAGAAGTATGGACTAAAGAAGAAAAAGACTTATACTTAGGAAAATTGGTAAAATGGTGCGATTATTAGCATGGAAGGAAGAAAGAATGAGGCTTGACTTTGATAAGAACTAATAACACAAAAATACAAAAAGATCTTAATTCTTAAATGAAATTTACTAACACAAAATTAAACCAAAGAACGTAAACAAGTTATTTTTGTTTCTTTTCGAATTTTGACGTTTAAACACTAATTAACTCTAAACCCTGAATCCTTTGTTTACATAAACCAAAAAGCGTAAACAAGTTATTCAAGATGAACTCTGGGATTTGATTGCAACATATGTAGTAATGACTTTTCATCTCAACAATAGTTTTATATTTATCGAATTAAACTAAGATATAAATTATTCTATTTATAATTACGGTAAAAATAATAAATTACATGCAGACGGTCTTTAAGAATTGTATAATATCCGAAAATCCATACATATATATACCCAACAAAAAATCACAATTAAATCAAATCACGATGGACAATTTGACGTTTTGCATTTATAATTAACTAGTTTATTGACCCACGTACGTAACACATGGGTATGTTTAATAAATAATTATATTCTTAAAATTCTATAAATTTAAAATATTATCATAAAAATGTTAATGTTGATGTTAAACTTACACAACAAGTTATATAAAATATGAAATTAATTTTATTATATTCAAATTTAATAAATAAATAGTATAGATAAAAACATGTTTAATTGGAGTTAAATAACATAATAAAGAAATTACTGAATTAAACTATATCAAAGAAATCATTATAGATGAAATGAAATGATTAAGTCATTTAATTATAATAAGTTTCATTAATAGGAGTTAATTAAATGGTAATTAATACTAGTTTTTAAATTTTATAAATTACAAGAGTAAATTGAAAGAATTAAATTAGAAGATTTAGACGTAAAAACAAAAAAGTTAGTTATATGAGGTGATGTTATATGTTCTCAATATTAACAAAACATAAAAAAAAAAATAGAATGAAAACTGAAAAAGGGTGTGAAACAATGACTACTTAATCAATATTGATACGAAACAAAAATCCTAGATCTAGAAAGGAACAACTCATATCATGTACCTAACAAATTTAAATATAAAAAAGAAACATGAAAGGAAAAAAATGAAAAGAACAAGAAGATGAATGGCGGTCGAAGGCGGAGGCAAGCGGTGGTTTCTTCTTTCTTGAAAACGGGAGTCGCCTCCTCCGGAAGAGAAACCATGTATATTTATTGGGGTATTCTGAATTGTTTGGGTAGTGGAAAAAACCCTTTATATTATTAATTTAGTTTTTTTTTTCATCATTAATGAATAGTTTTAAAATTTGAATTCATATTTTATATTTGTAAATACGATATGTATTTTTAAATATTTATAAAAAATGTGATATCAAATTAAATGTTCAACAAATTTTTACTTAATTTAAATTTTAATTTTTATGCGTTACAGCTTCTTATATATTGATAAAGGTTTTGTTTAATTAATAGGGTTTAACTTTCTTATGTCAAACATCACTATTGATATATTAGTCAAAAAACGAATATATAAGTGTCATTTTGACCGATTAGGTCTAAAATCATTTATTTCAAACTCTTTTATTTAAACGCTTAATTAATATTAATTAAAAATCTATACATAAAAATTCATATGTCTTTTAGATTTTTAATGCGTTAACACATTCACACCAACTTTTGTATATTCACATAAAATTTTGAAAGCCTTACAAAACTCAAAAATAAATTATTTATTTTTTTGGATAATCTTTTATGTGTGTGATATATATATGTGTGTGTGACACTTGATTAAGAAAGTTTGTATATACTAAAAAATGAATGTTATAAAATATATAGTCTAAAATAGATTGTTAAATAAAATAATAATAAAAATGTATTATGCTTGAATGATCAACAAAATAAAATTAATTAGAATCAAAACAAAAAGATAAATGGTCATTTTTAAACTTTTGAGGATGGATCATAATGGACAAAAAATGAATATAAGTAACGAAAGTAGGGATCATTAGCGTAATAAATGAATCGTAAGGACTATAACTATAAGTTGGACTAAACCATGGATATCGTTTTTATTAGGGGTGAGCAGTTTTTTGTTCACCGAAAACCAAACCAAATACTATCAAATTAAAACCTAACCAAATTTAAATTTTGGTTTTTGAGTTGGTTTCAGACTAAACGGATTATGAAACTGGATTTTTAGATTGATTTATGTTCTAGATGATAGCGGACCAAATCAAACTGAATTACCATGTGTGTGTGTGTGTCTATATATATATATATATGTGTGTGTGTGTGTGTGTGTGTGTGTGTGTGTGTGTGTGTGAAATTTTGGGTACGAGGATTCGTCCCCACAGGTTGAGTACCTATTCTGAGCTATATTGTGGGAACTCATATACGAGTTTACCATCTTTTTCTGAGTTTTTAATAATCGTACTTCTAACACTTGCATTCGCACCAGCTTTAGCTGACCGTGTGTTTTAAATGTGTGTATCTGAGGTGATCGGAGTTCTAGTAGGCCTGCTGGACCCATGTAGGTTTACATCTACAGTGCTTAAGGAGTTTAGCTACCTTTCTAAGAGGTAGTTTTATTTTGCGGTGTTGGAGTTCTGTTGTGAGCGCCCGGGGGGTTGACGAGGCCTATCAGTTGACTTGGGAGGAGTTCAGGACAGAGTTTGAGTTGCAGTATTGTCCCCTTGACACGAGACGCGAGTTAGAGCGGGAGTTCATCCATAACAGGGATTCGTGTCAGTCCAGGAGTATATTGACGTCTTTAACGACATAGCTCATTTTGCGCCACATCAAGTGGCCACAGAGGACCGGAAGGTCAGTATGTTTATCGAGGGTTTGAGATCGGACATTCAGGAGTTTGTGGGGATGTTGCGTTACCCCACTTTTTTGTCTGCTATGGAGTATGCCCGCCGTCGGGAGCGGGAGATCGAGAGACAGAGGGAGCAGTCGGCTCCTCATGGACAGCGGGTCGAGCCGTCGAGCCAGGGATCAGGGCCTTCTAAATTTTACCGAGAGAGTCGACAGGGAGGATATTCCGAGAAGCAAGGACAGAGTTCAGGGACCCGACGAGATCTGGGCAGGGATGAGAGGTAGCGTGGGTTTGGGCAGAGCCAGGGTCAGGGCCAGAGACACCAGGGTCAGAGTCAGAGGCCGAGCCAGAGTCGGAGCCAGGGCAGTATTAGTAGAGGTTCCAAGAATTCGGGGAGCAAAGTTGGGAACTCGGAAATGATAGCGAAACTGTAAGTGGTGTTGACGCCGCCATGCAGAGTCGTGTGCCCCAGAGCACCTTCGATGTTTCAGGTGTGGCCAGTTCGGTCACACCGCCATTACATATACTTCGCAGGATTTTCTTTGCTTCCGATGTGGGAAACCGGGTCATATGTCACGAGATTTTCCAAGTCCAGGGACAGGGTTGCCAGGGCCGAGTTCGAGTGGGGCTGGAGAGGAGGATGTGTAACATTCGACACTAAACCAGGTTAGCAACCATGACCTAATCAGTATTTATTACCAAGTTATAACCTAATCAATGGTCATTAACAATTAATCAAGGTGATCAACAAAGTTCATAAGGAAATTCAAGTCAATCAGAAACAATTTTATCGGTGCGATGAATCAGCAAATTAATTAATATGATCGATTTGCGATATGATGTAACATCCCACTTTTGGGACGGAGACGTGGAATTATTTGACTGGTTGATTATAATATTATATTCGAGTTGGGCGAATTATTGAGTTATACGTGGAATCGTCACGTAATGAGATTTTAGGTTACCCGGGTTTATGGGTGTCGGACCGGGTTTAAATCCGAAAACGTATTTAAGGTTGATATGGATGCTAGCTTGCTGTCATTATACATTTCCAAATTGCAGCAAGTGAAGGTGTATGTGTGTGTTTTTCAATTTTCATCAGCAAGAAGCCATATCAATTGAGGAAACAAGCTAAGAATAGAGTTGGAAGCTTTAGTCATCTTCATCAACTTGTTCTTCAAAGGATTCAAGGTGAGTTTGAGCTCCAAATCTTGAATCTTGAGTTGTTAATTGTTAGAGATGATTAAAGTAAGTCTATATATGTGTTTTATTGAGTTTTTGGTCAAATTCTTGAGCTAAAAACGGACCAAAATCGAGTTTTGAGGTGTGAAATCAAAGCTGTCAAAAAACAGAGCGTAAGTGCTGATAGTCAGTTTACGCGGCCGCGTAGGGTTAGCTACGCGGCAGCGTAGATATTTGTTTACAAGCCCGTGTAAAAAGCTACAAGGTGGTGTAAAGCTTGAGCTACGCGCCCGCGTGGGTTTTGTTTACGCGGCCGCGTGGGTTGCAGTCACACCATCTTGTAGAAATTCTACACCACCGCGTAAGAAGACTGCTACACCACCACGTCAGAAATCTTACATGGCCGCGTGAGAATTCAGAAAAATAAATATAAGCGTTTATTTAGGGATGAGTTAGTGATATTGGGTTATTGCCTTGTGTTTGGGTATTCGGGTTGTGTGGGTCTAGTGGTTGGGTATCTGGGTTGTGCTAGTTATCTGAGTATTGTATATAGAGTTAATGAGTTATGATTGTGATATTGAGTCAGTGTATTGTGATTCCAGGGTCTCGAGTTGATAGGGTTGGGGACGGGCAGGGAACCGAGACTTGAGTAGGGAGACTTCAAGGCAGGTGAGTTTGCATGTTTTTCTGAGATACTTGTACGATTATTTATTTATACTTGCATGACCTTTTATTGAGCTTCTTTTACGAGATTCTTACGAGCTTTTTATTGAGACACTAGCATGCATGTATATTGTGTTTATTGGGAACTGAGTTTTACTATATGAGATTTGAGACACACGAGCTATCGAGATACTAAATCGTACGGCTGGGCAGGGGTCGTGTCGCTCCCGATTCCCTTTTGAATCCTGACGACTGCTTTGTGCGGTCTAGGGATTTGGGTACGTGGATTCGTCCACACGAGTTGAGTACCTATCTGAGCTACTTTGTGGGATCTCATATACCTGTTCAGTAGAGAATGCTGAACCTTTTTATTATCGAGTTATTTCTTTTATCGAGCTTTTATAATAATCGTACACTAACACTTGCATTCTCACCAGCATTAGCTGACCTGTGTGTTTATATGTGTGTATCTCAGGTGACCGGACTTCTAGTAGGCCTGCTGGACCCAAGTAGGTTTACATCTACTGTGATCGAGGAGTTAGCTACCTTCTATAGAGGTAGTTATATTTTGGGGACTGCACATTTACTTTGGATAGTATGTGATTAACCAGGGATTTCCGTGACTTACTTTTGTAAATTAAAGTTTTAAATTATCGGGTTTCCGCATGTATGTACTGGGAATAGTTAGAGACTATTATATTATATTGTTGATGATGTGTTATTTACGTGGCATTTGGGGATTAGTTTGAGGGTGTTACAAGCTTGGTATCAGAGCCTAGGTTTAAGAGATTAAGTATCTAGTGGATACCTAAGCTTAAACCACGGAGTCTAGATCCTTGGATTGTAATCCGAAGTAGAGTTTTAGGTGATAAACGAGTAGAGTATAGAGTTGTGTAGAGTTAATATGTGTTGTTGTCTTTATTGTGCAGGTTAGTTATGGATCATGAGGGCAGCGGGCCGCAGGGTGATGATTCTAGGGGCGATGAGTATGTGCGTAGGTCTGAGTTATATTTTGTGCTGAGTCAGGTGTTAGATGAGCGTTTTCCAGCGCAGGGAGTGGGTCGGGGTCGTAGAGCGGTGCCTCCGCCTGAGGGAGGTCAGAGTTCTGGGGCTGGTGCTTCTTCGACCCAGCCATCGCGAGGGTCCTTTAAGGACTTCATGACGGGTCGTCCTTCAGAGTTCTTCGGTGGAGTTGGTGCCTCGAAGGCACTTGATTGGTTGAAAGAGGTTGAGGTGGCTTTTCGTATAGCGCATGTAGATCGAGCTGATAGAGTGAGTTATGCCTCCTATCTGCTGAAAGGAGGAGCGTTGCGATGGTGGAGTTCAGTTGTGAGTGCGAGGCGAGAGTTGGAGCGTGAGTTCATTCATTTGCAGCAGGGGTCGATGACCGTTCAGGAGTATATCGATGTGTTTAATGACAGAGCTCAGTTCGTGCTACATCAGGTGGCTACAAAGGAGCGGAAGGTTAGTATGTTCATTCAGGGCCTTAGATTTGATATTAGGGTTCGTGGGGATGTTGCGCGACCCCACCTTTGCATCTACTATGGAGTATGCGAGGCATAGAGAGAGGGAGGTAGAGAGGCAGAGGGAGCAGTCGGCTCCCCAGAGGCAGCGTATTGAGCCGACGGGGCAGGGACAGAGTGCAGGGTTATCATGGTCTTACCGAGAGAGTCATCAGGGCGAATATTCAGAGCAGCGGGATCAGAGTTCGGGGGCCCGACGAGATTAGGGTCGAGATGAGAGGAGGTCCGGTGTTGGTCAGAGTCAGAGTCAGGACCATGGTCAGAGGCAGCAAGGGCAGAGTCAGAGATCGAGTCAGAGTCAGGGCAGTGTCGATCGGTAGGGATTCTAAAGATTCAGGCAACAGGGTTGAGAGCTCGACGACTGGGGAGAGGGATTGTCAGCGGTGCCATCACCGCCATGCAGGGTCGTGTGCCCTAGAGCACCTTAGATGTTTTAGATGTGGCCAATTTGGTCACACTGCTGTTGCGTGCACTTCTCAGGAGTCACTCTGCTTCCGATGTGGGAAGCCGGGTCATATGTCGCGGGACTATCCGAATCCAGGGATGGGATTTCCAGGGGCAAGTTCAAGTGGGGCTGGGGCGTCAGAGTCATCGTCAGCACCTCGTGGAGGAGGTGGAGTACCGCGGGCCAGAGGCAGAGTTTTTCATGCTATAGCCGAGGAGGAGAGGGAGTCACATGACGTTGTACCTAGTACGCTTATTCTTATTGGGCTACGTGCCTTCAGTTGTTTATTTTGAGATTTGGTGGACCCTATGTGTTTGCATCCTTCTGTGGTTATTTTTTTCTGCGTTCTGTTTCTGCGAGTGTTGAGTAAGTAGATAGAAGTGTTGTAGTAGTGAATAGGGTTATAAGGATTGTGCCTTAGAGATTGTTGGTCATCGAGTTTCACTAAATCTGATGCCTATGAGGATTAGTAGTTTTGATGTACAAGTGTATAGGCTATAGGGAGCTTAATAGGGTAACGGTGAGGAACTGTTATCCCTTGCTGAGGAATGTTGAATAGGATTGTAGGTCGGTGTTCGATCGTGTTGGGATAATGTTTATCGAGGACAGTTGATCTATTCGAGGAGCAATGAGGAGCACAACCAATATTGAGGAAGGTTTTGAGTACGTTGCAGTGAGAAAAGCTATATGCCAAGTTTTCGAGGTGTGAGATGGGCTCGAGAGGTGCAGTTTTTAGGGCGCGTGGTGACGAGTAAGGAGGGGGTGAGGGTGGATCCTGTGGGAATCGAGGTTATTAGGAGTTGGGGTTAGCCCGCATTTGTGTTTGAGGTTTAGTGTTTCTTTGTCTTAGCTGGGTGTTATAGACGATTCATAGAGAATTTCTCGTGCATTGAGTGACACCCAAGCCACATCAACCACCATTTACAAAACACCCAGGATTTAATCACCAACATACAAATACATAATGATCTGATAATTTAGTTAAAGTGCGGAAGCATTAAAATACGTAAATAAAGTAATACGACAGTGTCAAACACCCTACGATGCTACAAGGTACCAAATCTAAGTCTACATACTCAATTCAATATTTCAACATCTAGAATATATTACAACATTGTCCCAAAGCACAATTACCGATTGAGTAGTAGATATCTTCCAAGAACTTCGCAACAACCTAACTAGAAGGTCCGGCAGCAGACTTCCCTTTTCCTGTAAAAATAAATAACTGAGGGATAAGCGAATGCTTAGTGAATACACAGATTACGCAATTAATAAAACTTTATGAAGCCCCAAGAGTAACACCGATGACAAACATCGTATACCCTCTTCGTACACCAAGTACGGAACAAGAGCCGCAGCTCCTTCGAGCCCAAAGCTCGGCATAAAAATACACCATCTGAGACAACCATACCATCGGGGATGACTTACTGCCTACCAGAACCTCGGAGGGATCAGCTCCGGGTCATATAGCGCAGTAACATCGGAGTAATTGATGCGACCCATCGGTCCATCACTAGATGCACAACAAACGAACGGACATGCAACAAGTATGAATGTGCATCTAAATATTTACGCAAGTTAGTAGAATTCCAAACGATAATGAATCAACATGTCTCAGCAGGCAATGGCTAACATAAAACAGATATAAACATGCGAAATCTAATGTACTCACAGTGGGTGCGTTATTAAACTTTAAGCAATATTATTTCTCCTCGGAATTTCAACAGGATCCACAAAGTACCCCACTGTGGGTTAAACAACACCACAAGGGACCTGTAAGTCAGTTGTAACAACACATCGTGTCAATAATTGTTTAATTTCGTAAAACCAAATTTTATAAGTTTTTGGCAATATTTTACCCTTATTTCGGATCCATGTCTAAATTTGAACCACAACTAAGTTCGAACCCAACTCAGGTTCAAACCTAATCCAATTTCGGACCATATCCGAATCTGGACCCATCCGGATTCTAACACTTAGAATTTATTTTATGCGTTGTCTATGTGTTTCATTCAATATATTCGAGTTTAGAGAGTGGGGTTCGAATTTATATAATAAATTCGAATATATATGCTTAAATTCGAATCATGTATGCTTCAAATATAGGGTTAAATTCGAACTCTATGCTAAATTCGAAAGTATATGTCAAATTCAAATCCAACCTCTCGACTTTGAGATAAATTCGAAGCCATTGTCTCAACTTTATGATTAAATTCGAATTCCTTTCGAATTTAAGGGGTCAAATTCGAATTTATATTTCGAATTTAGCTAAATTTCGAGTTTGTTCTATGTATTTCGAGTTTGTTCTTGGCATCTCGAGTTTGTTCATATTTTTCAGCTTTAAAACATACATTTCTAAGTCTAAAAATCACGAATATGTTAAGTATTAAGCCTAGATTCGATTCTATTATACATACTCTATCATATTCTAACTAAAGCTCAAGCTAAATTAGCTTTAAATCACATGAAATGATAAATTCGAATTTCTTATTTTAAAAACCGAAAATATAAAAGCTTAAAAGGTCGATTCTTACATCAAATTCGTATGAAATCGCACGTAAAATAGCAGATTCTCGTAGTACTCTCCGAGATCTTTCCGATGACGTATAGAACTCGATAATCGGCCGGTCGGTTTGGGAGGAAATCTAGAGAGAGAGAGAGAGAGAGTAGAGAGTTCTAGAGAGAGAGAGAGAGAGAGAGAGAGAGAGAAAATGTGAAATGAAAGGCTTTTTAGCCTTTTTATTCTCAACTTTCATCATTTTTGCACATTTCACCCCTCAACTTATCCGGTTCCATAAAATACTGATTTATTCTTAGTTTTATCATCACTAACTTTTATAATTCATAATACTCCATAATAATAATTCAGAGTTCTCAATTTTCTTAAAATAACAACAAACTTTTAAATATCCAAATACATAATCATTGCTCATAATTCAACTTAATTATAAATTATCCATCTAAATAAATCTGATTACAATAATTAAATTCGAGGATGTTACACATTGTAGGACCCGTGATGGTATTGATGCGTCAGTCTGTGTCGGTGTATGGGTTGAGGAGTATGAGAGCGCCTCATAGAGTTGAAAGATTAGTTGTGTAGGTCTCCAACTTTAGCGTTGGCAGAGGATTCAGGGGATCCTTGTGGTGTAATGTGAGGCCTTGTTGTAGAATTGGGAGGGTGTGCTGATGTAAAGAAGTAAAGTAATTGCTTGAGCCGAGGCAGTGACAGGTCGGGAATCGAACTTAGAGATGCGTGATGTGTTCTCAGTTAATTGGTGTTCAGCTAGATTCTGAGGACAGAATCTTTATAAGGAGGGGAGACTTGTAACATCCCACTTTTGGGACGGAGACGTAGAATTATTTGAGTGGTTGATTATAATATTATATTCGAGTTGGGCGAATTATTGAGTTATACGTGGAACCGTCACGTAATGAGATTTTGGGTTACCCGGGTTAGGGATTTAAGTTTTAATGAAAGATTATAATTTTGAGAATTATTAGTTAAATTGGGACCCGGTGATATAAAGTTTGTATTTTGTGATAGCGGGATCAGATAATGGGTGTCGGACCGGGTTTAAATCTGAAAACGTATATAAGGTTGAGATGGTTGCTAGCTTGCTTTCATTATACATTTCCAAATTGAAGCAAGTGAAGGTGTATGTGTGTGTTTTTCAATTTCATCAGCAAGAAGCCATATGAATTGAGGAAACAAGCTAAGAATAGAGTTGGAAGCTTTAGTCATCTTCGTCAACTTGTTCTTCAAAGGATTCAAGGTGAGTTTGAGCTCCAAATCTTGAATCTTGAGTTATTAATCGTTAGAGATGATTAAAGTAAGTTTATATATATATGTGTTTTATTGAGTTTTTGGTCAAATTCGTGAGCTAAAAAGGGACCAAAATCGAGTTTTGAGGTGTGAAATCGAAGCTGTCAAAAAACAGAGCGTAAGTGCTGACAGTCAGTTTACGCGGCTGCATAGGGGTTATCCACACGGCAGCGTAGATATTCGTTTACAAGCCCGTGTAAAAAGCTACAGGGTGGTGTAAAGCTTGAGCTACGCGCCCGCGTGGGTTGCAGTCACACCATCTTGTAGAAATTCTACACCACCGCGTAAGAAGACTGCTACATCACCGCGTATGAAATCTTACATGGCCGCGTGAGAATTCAGAAAAATAAATATATTTTAAGCGTTTATTTAGGGATGAGTTAGTGATATTGGGTTATTCCCTTGTGTTTGGGTATTCGGGTTGTGTGGGTCTAGTGGTTGGGTATCTGGGTTGTGCGAGTTATCTGAGTATTGTATATAGAGTTAATGAGTTGTGATTGTGATATTGAGTCAGTGAATTGTTGTAACATCATCGGATTTAATTTATTATTATTGGGATAATTAGATGAATTTTTGTACAATTAAGTTGAATTATGAAGAATGATTATGTATCTGAATATTTAAAAGTTTGTTGTTATTTTAAGAAATTAAGAAATTTGAGAATTTCAATTTTTAGTTATTAAGTATGATTGTTAAAAAGTTAGTGATGTTGAAAATTATGATGAAAATCAGTATTTAATGGAACCAGATAAGTTGAGGGGCTAAATGTGACAAAAGCTGAAAATATGGAATAAAAGACCATTGATCTTTCATTTTGAACTATCTCTCTCTCTCTCTACATCAAGCTCTCTCTCTCTCTAAAAAAATCTCTGGAATTTCTACTGAAGTTCGAATTTGTGGAACCAAATTCGTGAATCAAAGCTGATTATTAACAAGATTTAGTTGGAATCAAGGTAAGAAATTACATTCTAAGTTTTGGGGTTTTATTTTGAGAGTTTAAGGTTCAAAAATTGGATTTTTGAACTGAAAATCGTTGTTGCATGTTGGATAAATCAGTTGAGAACCATCAATTGAACATCACTGAGGCTCCAGAAACAAGAATCGTGCTTCAATTCGTCCTAAAAGGTAATAAATATGATTTTTAAGAGTTTTTGAGTTCTTGGAGTTTTTTTACTCATTTTTGGTCCAATCTGGACGAATTTGGATGTTAATGATATGGAAAATGATGTAGAAACAATCAATATATGATAATATATCATAGGTATGGATTGCATGTGACAAAAAATGGATTTTTGGCAATAATTAAGTAAAACCCGTAAGTCACGAATGCAGACCTGTTGGTCGACTCGGCGAGTCACCAAGAACACTTGCATAAAATCTTCAAAAATTCATAAGTGTTGAATCCGAATTCGGTTGGGACCCGAATTCGGATGAGACCCGAACATTAGAGGGAACCGAAATCAAATAAGAACCGAACTCGGATAGACCCGAATTCGGATGGGTCAACGTAATTCGGATGGATCCAAAATCCGGCCGAGGATCCGTAATTCGGACCTCGACTCGGCGAGTCATCTTGACCGACTCGGCGAGTCGCCTGCAGTTTAGGTGTAATTCGGATGGGTTATTAAGGACACAAATTGATGGACAAATAATCACACTTTTGGGATATCTTTTGTACTATATTAAGGTATATAATGAAGGGTTATTTGGGAATGATAACACACTAAATGATGGTTTTTAATGTGAGTTTCGGATGACGGTTCCGAATGTGTAATACTTTATTAGTACAAATTGATGCAAATTTGTTAAAGAACATGTAATGATGATATGTTTATCATATGAAAATGTAACAGGTCCCTTGTGGTGTTGTTTAACCCACAGTGGGGTACTTTGTGATCCGGTTGAAAGCCCGAAGAGAAATAATATTGTTTAAAGATTAATAACGCACCCACTGTGCGTACATATGATTTCGCATGTTTATATCTGCTTTATGTTGGCTATTGCCTGCTGAGACATGTTGCTTCATTATCGTTTGGAATTCTACTAACTTGCGTAGATTTAGATGCACATTCATACCTGTTGCATGTCCGTTCTTTTGTTGTGCATCTATCGATGGACCGGCGGGTCGCATCTGTTACTCTGATGTTACTGCGCTATATGTCCCGGAGCTGATTCCTCCGGCAGTAAGTCATCCCCGATGTTATGTCTGTCTAAGATGGTTGGGTTATATACCGAGCTTTGGACTCGTAGGAGCGACGGCTCATGTGTGTCGTACTTTGTGTACGTGGAGAGTGCACGACGTGTGTCGTCGGTGTACTCTTGTGGGCTTCATAAAGATTTATAAAATGCGTAAATCTATGTATTCACTAAGCATTCGCTTACCCTTCAGTTGTTGACTTTTTACAGGAAAAGGAAAATCCACTGCTGGACCTTCTAGTTAGGCCAATACTTGAAGTTTGAAGATATCTACTACTTATTTTGGTAACTGATCTATGGGATTATTATTGAAATACATTTGGAATGTTGTAATAACTTTTGAGTATGTAGATTTAGTATTGAAACCTTGTAGCACCGTAGTGTGTTTGACAAAGTTGTATTATTTTATTTATGTATTTTTATGCTTCCGCACTGTAATTTAAGTATGCAGGTCATTATGTAATTTATGTTTGGTGTTTAATCCTGGGTGTTATGTAATTGTGGTTAAATGTGGCAAGGGTGTCACATGAGATGGTATCAGAGCAGTAGTTTGAGATTCAAGTGTCCGTGAGATCTTGATCTCAAACATTAAGTGATGATATGTAGAAATTTTAAGTAATGATCTGAACTAAGATATGTTACGATCTAGTAATTATAGGAGATTGATTATCATACGGGACAATGGGTGGTGTCTATAAATAAATGACATGTTACTAAACAAATTATATGTTTTATATTTCAGAACATGTCTGGAGGAGGAATGACACCCGAAGAAACCAGAGAAATGATGCTAGCCATGATGGCCTGAGCAGAATAAGATGATTCAAGACCAGTTTCGGGCTCGAGATGAGGCCGAAGCTAAGAGAAGGAAGATAAAATAAAGAATAAGGAAAAAGAAGGGGGCAACAATGATGAACAAGATTACAATACTGGGTCATCTAATAAACCCAAAGGTTGTCGACTCAAGGACTTTAAGGGAAATGGTGCTGTAGAATTTTACGGACTGGGTGATGTTGTTGCCGCACTAGAATGGATAACAGCAACCGAACGGACATTCCGAATCAGCGACTATGCTGAGAAGGACATGGTTCGGTATGCTATTGCGATGTTCACCAAAGATGTGATTATGTGGTGGAATTCCATCGTTAACGCCTTGACCTTGGGCTGAGTTCACTGACCTATTCACTCAGCAGTACTGTCCGGTTGATGAGCGCCGAAGACTGGAGGCAAAGTTTATGGCATTGATGCAGGGGACTAAGACTGTGCCCCAGTATGCTGTTGAATTCACGAGGCTGAGTTTGTTTGCGCCTCATCAGGTTGATACCGAAGAAAGGAAAGTAACCAGGTTCGAGGTTGGTTTGGATATAGAAATCAGAAAAGTTATGAGCAACGTGCGCTACCCTACTTTTGCTGGCTTACTTGAGGCTGCCAGAAATGTAGAACAGATTCTTATCATGTCAAGTTACTCAATTGGGTCTGCTGCTGTTTCCACTAACCCAACACAACCGTCACCGCCGAAGCGCCAGCGTGAGGGAGGATACTCGGGATCTTCTCGCTCGTCACAATACTCGTCACAGTATTCACCACAACAGTCTTATCGCCGATCATCTGGGTCTTCTGGTCGTGCTCGTGCCTACTCCATCAACACCGAGCCGCAATATTGTAATAAGTGTCACCTGGAACACTTCGGCAAGTGCACTAATGGACGCGCTTGCTTTTGCTGTTGAGAGTTGGGCCATTTTCAGAGTGAGTGTCCACGAAAAGCCGATGCCTGCCATAAGTGTGGGGCATGGGGGCATTATAGTAGAAACTGCAGAAAGAACGCTCCAGCAGTTGCTGCTCCATCTTCAACCCGATCATCTGGAGGATCTAGTGGTGGTTCAGTCAACCGCCGGAACCAGCCACAAAGGGCACCGGCCCGTGCATTTCAGTTTACTACAGAGGAGGCTAGGGAAAACCCGGAGGTGGTTACTGTTATGTTTATCGTCAACTCTTTGCCTGCAAGAGTGTTATTTGACTCGGGTGCCAATAGATCTTTTGTATCTACCGTGTTTGCTCAACAACTGTCTATGCCTCTGTCTAAGTTGTCTACTATACTTGATATTGAAACTGCTGGTAACACTCTAGTCAAAGTAGATCATGTATACCGTAACTGCACCTTAGTGATTGAAGATGTAGTCTTCAATTTGGATTTGATCCCGATAGTATTCAGTGAGTTTGATGTGATAGTCGGAATGGACTGGTAAATTGAGAATGAAGCCCATATAGTGTGTAAGAAGCGTATGATCAAGATAACTACCCGAAGGGGCGTGAGATCTGTATATATACGGGGATAGGAGAAGCGGGGATCTGTGTTTGTTAACCATTGAAAAAGCCCGAAAGCTTGTTGCAAAGGGGTGTGACGCCTACCTGGCATATGCTATTGACGCCAAGGCTGAGAAGAAGACTTTGGCCGATGTGCCTGTTGTATCACAATTCCCGGATGTGTTTCCGGAAGACTTGTCTGGCGTGGCGCCTGAGATACAAGTGGAATTTCGAATTGATTTGATCCATGGAGCTGCACCGGTAACTCGTTCTCCGTATCGCCTTGCTCCTACAGAGATGCAAGAAATGATGAAACAACTCCAGGAGTTGTTGGATAAGGGCTTCATTCGACCGAGTTCATCGTCGTGGGGAGCCCCTGTTTTGTTTGTGAAAAAGAAAGATGGCACGATGCGAACGTGCATTGACTACCGGGAGCTGAATAAGTTGACAATTAAGAACAAGTATCCGCTGCCGAGGATAGATGACTTGTTTGATCAGCTACATGGGGCAAGTGTATTTTCTAAGATTGACTTGAGATCAAGGAACCATCAGTTGAAGGTACGAGAAGATGATGTGCCTAAAACAGCATTCCGAACTCGAGATGGGCATTACGAGTTTCTGGTGATGCCTTTTGGGTTAACCAACGCTCCGGCTGTATTCATGGATCTAATGAACAGAGTTTGCAGACCGATGTTAAATAAATCGGTAATTGTGTTTATTGACGACATTTTGGTATATTCCAAGTCTGAGGCCGAGCATGCTGCTCATTTAAAAGAATTGTTGGAACTGTTGAGGATTGTATGCCAAATTCTCAAAGTATGAATTTTGGCTGCAACAAATTCAGTTTTTGGGACATGTTATTTCTGGAGCTGGGATTTCTATAGATCCAGCTAAAGTGGAAGCAATAAGAAACTGGGAACCGCCTCGATCAGCTACAGAAGTCAGAAGTTTTCTTGGGCTGGCAGGGTACTATAGGAGATTCATAAAGGACTTTTCAAAGATTGCAGTTCCTTTGACTGCATTAACAAAGAAGAATGCACCGTTTGTTTGGGAAACTGTGCAGCAAGAGGCTTTTGAGATTTTGAAGTAGACATTAAGTGAAGCGCCGATACTTGCCCTACCGAAGGGCAATGAGGATTTTATGGTGTACACAGATGCTTCGAGGTTGGGGTTAGGTGCTGTACTGATGCAGCGGGGAAAAGTTATAGCATACGCCTCGAGACAGCTTAAGCAGCATGAGAAGAATTACTCAACTCATGATCTTGAGTTGACAGCTGTCACTTTTGCTTTAAAATTGTGGAGACACTATCTGTATGGAACTAAGTGTCAACTCTATACAGATCATAAGAGTTTGAAGTACATCTTTAGTCAGAAGGAGCTTAACATGAGACAACGTAGGTGTATGGAACTTATTAAAGACTACGATTGTGAAATCCTTTATCGCCCCGGAAAGGCTAACGTGGTAGCCGATGCTTTGAGTCGCAAAGCTTACTCTAAGGATTGTTGTTATATGATGACGTCTACAATGTTAACCTCCACTATTATTGATGATATTAAAGCCGCTCAGGAGGAAGCTTTGAAGGAAGAGAATGTTGGTGATGAGGATATTAGAGTACAGATTAAGAATATGGAAACGAGCGAATCGGGATTGAAAGGTGTGTACGGAAGGATCTGGGTGCCAAAGTTTGGGGGAATGAGAAAGGTGATCATCGAAGAAGCACATCAGTCTAAGTTTTCAGTACATCCCGGGAGCACAAAGATGTACAACGAGCTGAAAGCATACTTTTGGTGGCCCGGATTGAAGAAGGACATTGGGCAATTTGTTGAAAGATGTAGGACATGTCAGCTTGTGAAAGCCGAGCACCAGCAACCATATGGCAGTCTGCAACCGCTTCCCATTCCGGAATGGAAGTGAGAACATATAACAATGGATTTTGTTACGAAGTTGTCGAAGACTAGGCGTCAACACGATGCAGTTTGGGTGATAGTTGATAGATTGACCAAGTCGGCACACTTGATACCGATTAGGGAAAGCTATTCATTGGAGAAATTGGCTCAGATTTATATGGACGAGATTGTTGCTAGACATGGAGTGCCTAAGTTCATTGTATCGGATCGAGATAGCCGATTTACTTCAAACTTCTGGTCGGCTTTGCAAGAAGGATTAGGAACGAGGATCGCGATGGATACTGCTTATCGTCCGCAAACCGATGGTCAGAGTGAACGGACCATCCTTACTTTGGAAGATATGATGAGATCATGTATATTGGATCTCGGTGGTAATTGAGACGATCATTTGCCACTGATAGAGTTCTCGTACAACAACAGTTATCACGCGACGATAAAGAAGGCACCGTTTGAGGCATTGTATGGGAGAAGGTGTAGAACTCCTACTTGTTGGAGAGAAACAGGGGAAACACTGATTGCTGGGCCGGCATTGCTTCAGGAAACGAATGAGAAGATACAGTTGGTTAGACAGAATATGAAAGCAGCCCAGGATCGTCAGAAAAGTTATCATGATAGGAGACATAAACCAATGAACTTTGAGGTGAATGATTGGGTATATCTGAGAGTATCACCTATGAGGGGTGTTACTCGTTTTGTAAAGAGAGGCAAGTTGGCTCCGAGATTTGTTGGGCCATACAAGATTACCGAGAAAGTAGGAAACCAGTCTTACCATTTAGAGTTTCCTGAAGAAATGTCGGGCATACACCCGGTGTTCCATGTGGGGAACCTTAGAAAATCATTCACTACCGACAACAAGGATTGGGCAGATCACACAGACTTGCAAATTGACGAAAGGCTTCGATACGTGGAGGAGCCGGAATGTGTTCTGGATACCAAAGTAAAGAAATTAAGAAGTAAAGAGATAGAGATAGAGATGATGCTTGTACGTTGGAAGCATCATAAAGGAGCAAATCACACGTGGGAGACTAAGTCTGAAATGTTGAAGAAGTACCCACAACTGTTTGCATCAAAGTAACTTTGAGGACGAACTTTGAGCATGGTGGAGCCCATGCTGTAACATCCTCGGATTTAATTTATTATAATTGGGATAATTAGATGAATTTTTGTACAATTAAGTTGAATTATGAAGAATGATTATGTATCTGAATATTTAAAAGTTTGTTGTTATTTTAAGAAATTAAGAAATTTGAGAATTTCAATTTTTACTTATTAAGTATGATTGTTAAAAAGTTAGTGATATTGAAAATTATGATGAAAATCAGTATTTAGTGGAACCAGATAAGTTGAGGGGCAAAATGTGACAAAAGCTGAAAATATGGAATAAAAGACCATTGATCTTTCATTTTGAACTATCTCTCTCTCTCTCTCTCTATACAACTCAAGCTCTGTCTCTCTCTCTCTCTCTCTAAAAAAATCTCTGGAATTTCTATTGAAATTCGAATTTGTGGAACCAAATTCGTGAATCAAAGCTGATTATTAACAAGATTTAGTTGGAATCAAGGTAAGAAATTACATTCTAAGTTTTGGGGTTTTATTTTGAGAGTTTAAGGTTCAAAAATCGGATTTTGAACTGAAAATCGTTGTTGCGTGTTGGATAAATCAGTTGAGAACCATCAATTGAACATCACTGAAGCTCCAGAAACAAGAATCGTGCTTCAATTTGTCCTAAAAGGCAATAAATCTGATTTTTAAGAGTTTTTGAGTTCTTGGAGTTTTTTTACTCATTTTTGGTCCAATCTGGACGAATTTGGATGTTAATGATATGGAAAATGATGTAGAAACAATCAATATATGATAATATATCATAGGTATGGATTGCATGTGACTAAAAATGGATTTTTAACAATTTTTAAGTAAAACCCGTAAGTCACGAATGCAGACCTGTTGGTGGACTCGGCGAGTCGGTGGGTCGACTCGACGAGTCACCAAGAACACTTGCATAAACTCTTCAAATATTCATAAGTGTTGAATCCGAATTCGGTTGGGACCCGAATTCGGATGAGACCCGAACATTAGATGGAACCGAAATCAAATAAGAACCGAACTCGGATGGACCCGAATTCGGATGGGTCAACGTAATTCGGATGGATCCGAAATCCGGCCGAGGATCCGTAATTCGGACCTCGACTCGGCGAGTCGCCTGCAATTTAGGTGTAATTCGGATGGGTTATTAAGGACCCGAATTGATGGACAAATAATCACACTTTTGGGATATCTTTTGTACTATATTAAGGTATATAATGAAGGGTTATTTGGGAATGATAACACAATAAATGATGGTTTTTAATGTGAGTTTCGGATAACGGTTCCGAATGTTGTAATATTTTTATTTGTACAAATTGATGCAAATTTGTTAAAGAACATGTAATGATGATATGTTTATCATATGAAAATGTAACAGGTCCCTTGTGGTGTTGTTTAACCCACAGTGGGGTACTTTGTGATCCGGTTGAAAGCCCGAAAAAAATAATATTGATTAAAGATTAATAACGCACCCACTGTGAGTACATATGATTTCGCATGTTTATATCTGCTTTATGTTAGCTATTTCCTACTGAGACATGTTGCTTCATTATCGTTTGGAATTCTACTAACTTGCGTTGATTTAGATGCACATTCATACTTGTTGCATGTCCGTTCTTTTGTTGTGCATCTATCGATGGACCGGCGGGTCGCATCTGTTACTCTGATGTTACTGTGCTATATGACTCAGAGCTGATCCCTCCGAGGTTCTGGTAGGCAGTAAGTCATCCCCGATGTTATGTCTGTCTCAGATGGTTGGGTTATATACCGAGCTTTGGACTCGTAGGAGCGACGGCTCATGTGTGTCGTACTTTGTGTACGTGGAGAGTGCACGACGTGTGTCGTCGGTGTACTCTTGTGGGCTTCATAAAGATTTATAAAATGCGTAAATCTGTGTATTCACTAAGCATTCGCTTACCCCTCAATTGTTGACTTTTTACAGAAAAGGGAAATCCGCTGCGGGACCTTCTAGTTAGGCCAATACTTGAAGTTTGAAGATATCTACTACTCATTTTGGTAACGGATCTATGGGATTATTATTGAAATACATTTGGAATGTTGTAATAACTTTTGAGTATGTAGATTTAGTATTGAAACCTTGTAGCACCGTAGTGTGTTTGACAAAGTTGTATTATTTTATTTATGTATTTTTATGCTTCCGCACTGAAATTAAAGTATGCAGATCATTATGTAATTTATGTTTGGTGTTTAATCCTGGGAGTTATGTAATTGTGGTTAAATGTGGCAAGGGTGTCACAATTGCGATTCCAGGGTCTCGAGTTAATAGGGTTGGGGACGGGCAGGGAACCGAGACTTGAGTAGGGAGACTTCAAGGCAGGTGAGTTTGCATGTTTTTCTGAGATACTTGTACGTTTATTTATTTATACTTGCATGACCTTTTATTAAGCTTCTTTTACGATATTCTTACGAGTTTTCTTATGAGCTTTTTATTGAGACACTATCATGCATGTATACTGTGTTTATTGTGAACTGAGTTTTACTATATGAGATTTGAGACACACGAGCTATCGAGATACTAAACCGTACGGCTGGGCAGGGGTCTGGTCGCTCCTGATTCCATTTTGAATCCTGACGACTGCTTTGTGCGGTCTAGGGATTTGGGTACGTGGATTCGTCCACACGAGTTGAGTACCTATCTGAGCTACTTTGTGGGATCTCATATACCTATTCAGTTGAGAACGCTGAACCTTTTTATTATCGAGTTTATTTCTTTTATCGAGCTTTTATAATAATCGTACACTAACACTTGCATTCTCACCAGCGTTAGCTGACCTGTTTGTTTATATGTGTGTATCTCAGGTGACCAGACTTCTAGTAGGCCTGCTGAACCCAGGTATGTTTACATCTACTGTGATCGAGGAGTTAGCTACCTTCTGTAGAGGAAGTTATATTTTGGGGACTGTACATTTACTTCAGATAGTATGTGATTAACCAGGGATTTCCATGACTTACTTTTGTAAATTAAAGTTTTAAATTATCGGGTTTCCGCATGTATGTATTGGGAATAGTTAGAGACTATTATATTATATTGTTGATGATGTGTTATTTACGTGGCATTTGGGGATAAGTTTGAGGGTGTTACATATGATGGATTAATTCAACTAAGTACATAATTAAATTAAGATTAATAACACTAATCATTCATTAATACACTTACTTAACATTAATTATGCAAGACTAAAACAATTCATTAAACAAATGCATTCAAAAGTATTTATAAATTTACATAAAAAGAGAAATACAAGAATCATTTTGAAATACTTTTATGCATAAAAAAATATAAAATACATCATCAAATTCTGGCCCAAAGGTAGTACAAATGTAGTTTTTGACTTCATTTTTTAATACTCAACTCCATACACAATCACAAACACATCTCTTCCTTTCAATTAATCCAGGATCTCACACTCAACCTTCATTTTCACCATCATTTCAATATCTTTTTCTCCTCTATAAATATGTGTTCAATTCCATTCATTTCCACACATTTCAAAAGCAAAAAACCTCTTCTTTTCTCCCTCTAAAAAACGGCCAAGGGCCTCACACAAGAAAAAGATTGTTCAACTTTTGTTCTTTCAAGTGTTCTTTAATATTCAAGTGACTTTGGTGCAACAACCTTTCAAGATTTCAACTTCTACTTGATTTCATACTTCTAATACCTAAAAGTAAATAAATACTACCTAATTACATCTTATATTTCATACTTCTAATACCTAAAAGTAAATAAATACTACCTAATTACATCTTATATTTATGTTTATAGATATATAAACACATTATGTAAGTATAAATATTATGAAAACAAGTTATATAAATGTGTTTTATAACCTTTTATACAAGTGGTTTTTAAATAAATAACAAGAATCACAAGTTGTTCTAAGTTTATGAAATCTAGATTTTCGGCAGAAATATTGCGTCGACTTTGAAAATCACAACTAACTCATAACTTAATGAAATGAGTTGATTCTTGTCTCAAAAGTTAGATCTATGTCTTAACTAAGAATCTGGAGGTTTTCAAAATTTAATATGGAGTTTAGAACTCCCAAATATTATTTGGGAACCCAAAAGTTTAACAGCTCAAAAATGGCCAACATAGGGTTTTAACGAGCTTTTTCCCCAACCTAAACACCTCCAAAAATGGCCGTTCTTAACTTTAAAAATTCTTTCTATATGGTATTTTTATGTCTATGAAAACCAAAGCTCAAATTGTTTTGGAGCTTAGTCGAAAACAGCCTCAAAGTAGCCCGAAAAACCTTAAAAAAGCTGGAAAATTATATATTTATATAAACTTGACGTTTTAAGTGGGTTTTATTTATAAACATGTAAAGTTGGGTGATTTAAAACATAAAAACCTTTATACATACATATTATCATATATATGGGAGTTTTAAGTCCCTCATATCATTTAGGACTCGGTTAAACGTGTCCGGTATCATCACTCATCTACAATGCAAACTGTCGTTTTTACGCTCATTTTGCCATCAACTTACGGTGAGTCTTCATAGCCCCTATTTTCACTATCTATTGGGGTGGAAATACATGCTCTATTTTCATATGGACATCAAAGATGTTTATTTCTTATATGTATTACACATGTGTTTATATGGATCCATCAGCCCTCATATCATTAACCGTTAATTTCATTTATTTGTAAGCACGAATATATTGTGGATAGATTTATCGGGAGTCATGTCACCCATTCGGGTTAGTCTTAACCGGATATAAGTGGAATGCATATATATTTAACACACGGTATTACAGTCGGGAATACTGCAAATGGCAAACTCATTTAATTAAGCTTCGGTTGCATGATGGTTTTTGTAATACATACATGGAATTTATGCTTTATAAATTCAACTCATCTGATAATGTCCATACAATTGGTCTTTTCGCGTAAACCTATGAGCTCACCAACAATTTGTTGACGTATTTTAGCATGCATTTTAATTAAGACATGCGCATTCATCGGAAGCATTCCAAGGCTTCCGTTCATATTGGAGTCGCATCATTTTCAAACTCGGATATTTATTTGCATCATTTTTGTTAATCCAGTTATGTATGCGAACTACCCTTCATTTGGTTCGAGCTATGTAAAACAATTAAATATTTTAAAGTTTTATCAATATATTTTTCCAAAAACGTCAATGTAGTGGTCGTTCGTTATGATTATGGTTATGCTTCCGCACTCGTCACGCCTCGCTGCCAACCGGGGTAGCAAGGTGTGACAGATTGGTATCAGAGCCATAGTTATAGTGAACTAGGTTGCATTAGTACCCTAGACTATAACTTTTACAAAAACTAAACTTTCTTACTTCAACAATTGTGAACATATGTATGGACCCTAATAATGGAAACATGTCAAACAATACGGTCGTTATCCTCTTTGACTCCGAGGATGAATACCCATCCTTGGAACAAGGAAGCCAAGATGACACTGAGATGTACTTTGGATCGGAGACCCACCCAGACCTAATCAATGACGAGGTAGAGGACCCGTCAGAACAAGAGGAGGGCAACTGTTGCCCTGCAGCACAAATTGCTCCACCATCACCACCACGTATTTCACCCTACACCCTATTCAGAAGCCATCCCAATGGACCATTGAGGAAGTTCACCTCTAGGAAAAGGGTATGGCTGGCACAACGGGAGTCTATCCCGGTACCTGCTCATCAGCCAAGACCTCCGCAGCAGTGACGGGAAAACGTAAGACAGTGGGGATGGATGTCTCATACTCTCCAAGAATGGAGAAACGAGGAAGGGATCCCAAGCCAGTCTGAAGTCGGAACATCATCTTCTTCTCAGGTGCCGACACTTACCCATGAACCTAAGCAAGAAACGGTGCCTCTGTTGGTGGCGAGAGCCACTAGACATGACCTCCAATTTCGACAAATCCACCAGGAGGTCGGTGAGATCTTTGCAAGGATTAAGCAGGAAACAATACAAACCACCAATATACCTTGGGCCAACCAGAATACCCAGGCGATTCAACAAGACGTAATCGACAAATTGTGACAGCGCCTAGCAGAGCGCGAAGCCCGCAATGTAGAGTTAACCCAACGACTTAACGCCCTAAAGTATGGGGGAACCCCGGAGGCATCTCATACTAAGTACTCTTCTACCATTTTTTTCTCTAGGTTTTACTATTGGATGTATCTTTAGGTATGTAAGGATTGGAAATTTATCGGAAAATCCTGACCATATCATGTACAAAGATTAGGTATCAAGAACTTTAATAAAGAATTAAGTTTTAACTATAACTCTGTGCATGAGGATATGTAGTACGACTATTTGCCTAAGAAATTTCAAACCCATAGACTTATCCTCTTACCCCATTAGATACCACTTATGCATTTATATTATTGGATACCGGTACCGATAGGAGCTTGATATCCACTAAGTCTAGTAAGCATATAAATGTCATTTATACACCATTAAGTGCCACTTATGCTATTGAGGTTGATGACAGTAAGACGCTTAAAACAAATAATATAATACGAGGATGCTCATTAGAATTAGTAGGTCAACTCTTTGAAATAGACTTGATGCCCGTCAAACTGGGAAGTTTTGACGTGGTAATAGGCATGGATTGACTATCGAAAAACCATGCGGAAATAGTGTGCAACAAGAAGACGGTTCACATACCCTTAGCCGATAAGAAGGTCCTTACTGTCCATGGCAAAGCAAGAAATACCAAAGTAAGCATCATCTCCAGCATTAGGACCCTGAAGTGTTGACAGAGAAGGAGCCGAAGGAGAAGCCGCTCGAAGATATTCCTAATATTTGTGATTACCTCAAAGTTTTTCCAGAACACATACCTGGGCTCCCACCATCGAGGCAAGTCGAATTCAAAATCGGCCTAGTGTCAGGTGTTGCACCAGTGGCTCGAGCACCATACCGATTAGCCACATCAGTAATGTAGGAATGTCCAACCAGCAGCAGGAGCTCTTAGGTACAGGGTTATCAAACCGAGTTCCTCACTTTAGGGAGCTCCAGTTTCGTTCGTAAAGAAGAAGGATGGAACCTTCAGAATGTGCATCGATTACCGTGAGCTAAATAGGCTAATCATAAAGAACTGGTATCCTTTCCCAAGGATCGATGACTTGTTTGACCAACTCCAAGGATCAAGCTTCTAATCCAAGATCGACCTGAGGTCTGGTTATCATCAGGTTAGAGTCCGCAAGGAATATATTCTGAAGACAGCCTTCAGATCCCGTTACGGTCATCATAAATTCCTAGTAATGCCATTTGGATTACCCAATGACCCAACAGTATTCATGAACCTCATGAATCGAGTGTGCAAACCTTATTTAGACAAATTCGTGATTGTCCTCATGAATGACATCTTAATCTACTCACGAAACAAGGAGGAGCACGAGTAACAATTAAGACCGATTCTGGAGTTGTTGAAGAAAGAACAACTATATGCCAAGCTTTCTAATTTTGAATTTTGGTTAAGAGAGGTAAAATCCCTCAGTCCCATGATCAATAGTAAAGGAATCCAAGTCGACCCCGCAAAGATCGAGGCTATCAGGTTTTGGTCAACTCATAGAACCCTCATAGAGATATGTCAGTCTTTAAGACTTGCCGCTTATTATAGGCAACTATCAAAAGTTTCTCAAAGAAGACCGGATCTCTAAAAGACATTAAGTATGATTTGGGAGAGGATCAGGAGGTCATTTCAGTTATTAAAGCACAAACTGTGCAGCGCGCCTATTTTGTCCTTGTTGGGTACAATTTATAATAGAGTTAAAAACAATTTATATTGTATAAAGTTCAGGGGTTGTTTGTGTAAATACTCAATACTTTGCATTGAATATATATATATATAGGAATATAGAATACGGATGAACAGAGCGGACTGATGAATGCATGTTGAGAGAAGATTGCTTAACCGTGAACTCAATGTAATATCTTTTCTCTCTTAATACAAGCATTCGGTTTTATGTATTTATGATAATTGTTCATATGATTTTAGTAATGTTGATATGAATTGCATGGAATATGAATTCACAATTGGTATCAGAGCCTAATATGATTAATTGAATGTGAATTTTTGAATCTGAATTTTAAAATTTCGAACACTGTTTTATAAAAAAAAAAATTTCCCGAAAAATCAGAAATTCTCTTAGGGATTTTGATTTTGTGGATGAATTAGTCTGAAAATTGGATCGCGTGTGTGAAATTTAAAGGCGAATCTGATGATACAAGTCTTAAATCATAACTCCAAACACACAAGATTTAATCTGGAATTTTTCTGAATTTTTGAAATGTCGTGTTCCTAAGGGTTTTGCCAAAATTTGATAGTTTGATAATTACCCAAGAAAACTTCACAAAAAGTGTTTGTGTGTGAAAATCACATACTTGATATCAATTAGGAATCAATTCAACAATTTTTTGTTGAAAATTGTGAAATCTGCACTTCGAAAATTTTAAATCTGTTAAATCTCGAATCATTTTGAGTTTCATGCTTTAATCGAGTTTGATGGTAGTGATAATCGAGTTTTTGAATTCATTGATCGAGGTTGCGTATGTTTTAATCGAGTTTGAGTATGTAGTGATCGAGTTTCAAGAGTGTGGCATCCGAGTTTGTAGACTTGTGAAGCATGTCATCCGAGTTTCAGTGTTTAAAATTCGAGTTCGATTTATTCGTCATTCGAGTTTTATAGAGTGTCAATCGAGTTGACTTAGTGTTTTGATCGAGTTTTATCTTTCTTTGATCGAGTTTCATCACTTATTGATCGAGTTTGATCCTTTGATTTTCGAGTTTGATCATCATTCAATCGAGTTTGACCCTTCATAAACCGAGTTTCATCCTTAATGATTCGAGTTTCATTCCAATGTTTGACTAAATGACCTTTGCTACTCCAGAAAAAAGTTACGGGCAATTTTATGCAGAAAAGCTGAAATTTTAACGTCAAAAAGTCATTTCAGAGCTGATTTTTCACAAATTATCATTTACTGAAATAATTTTTAAAGTTTTATCAAAATTCACTCAGTTTTTCCATAAAAGATCTTGGAAGATTCAATTTCAAGCAATTCATAATGGAATTTGAACAATTGTCAAAGTCTGAGCTGATTGTCAAACTTACTGAATCTGAAAAGATTCGTAAGAACAATTATGACATTCTCGTTCAGTTAAATACTGATAAACATATGGCGTTACGTGACATACAAATACTAAACGAAGAAATTCAGAGCTTAAAAGATAAACAAATCTCTGTGAGTTGTGCTCATCAATTGAAAATATCTGAATTACTTAAAGAACTTGATGCTCTGAAACAAGAAAATTTTCAGACTGCAACTCAACTCAAATATCTTTTGCATGAAAGATCTGATCTTTACAAGAAAATTAAAGATCTTGAAGAATTACTTTCGAAGTCAAATGATACTGAGCAAAATTGTTTTTTAACAAATCTGAAGAATTTTGCTCTTGAAAAAGAGTTATCTTTAACTAAAGATTCTCTTGAGAAAGAAAGACATGAGTTCTTACTGAAAGAACAAGATTTTAAAGCTAAATCTAAATTGTTTGAAGATGAAAGAAAGATGTTTTTAATCAAAGAACAATCTTTTAAAACTGACTATCACTCATTTGATAATGACAAAAATTCTTATTTGGTCATTATCAAAGGATTAGAAGATCAGATAATTCATCTTACCAAACAAATTAGTGATTCTCCTTCTTCAAAAGAATTAAAGGTTGAGATTCCTTCAGCTTGTTTAAAATCCAATGTTGATCACTCTGGTTTGTCTTCTGAAAGTGAAGTGAATCTAACTAACTCTGCTAAGTTTGATTCATCTTCAGATCTGAAACTAAAGTATCTTTTCAAGATACATAAAGGCAAAGACAAAATCATTGAACAACTTCCGGTTAAGATTTACACAGGTGAATCTTCAAAGCCTAATGTTTTTAAAGTTTTTGGAAATACTGGTCTGACTAATCAGAAAACATTTTCAAAGAAAACAACCACGTATTACCAAAAACAGGCCAGAACCGGACAGTTTTTCAGAAAGAAGAGTTCAGAAAATTCTAATCATTCAAAGTCAAGTTTCTTTAGACACTCAGATATTAAATTCTCAAATACTCAAAGAAATTTGTTTTCTGTTTTTGAAAGAAAAGCTGATAATTATAACTTGCAATGGGCACCTAAGCCCAAGTACAAGTGGGTACCGAAACCCGTTTTGAAATGGGTACCCAAGAGCGCTAACAAGTCTGGATCCAAATCAGTTTGGATACCAAAGACATCTTGATTTTGCAGGTTTAAAAGGTTTCTAGTCATATCAGACTAGAACCCGGACTTCACCTCATCAGGCTTCTAGTTAGTACAGACTAGAACCCGGGCTTCATCTCACAAAGGTTCCTGTTCAAATCAGTTCAGGACCCGTTCTTCATTTCAATAGGCTCTTGATTACTTCAGGTCAAGACCCGTGCTTCAACTTTTCTGAAATTCCTGCCCTGCATTCAACTCTGATGCTGAATTGACAAAGAGGGAGTTTTATTTTTATAATTTTTTGCTCCTGATTTCATTTATATGAGTTGACTAACTATGTGTGCTTATTTCCAGGGGGAGTTTCAGACATTCTTTGACGATGACATTTTTCACAAAAATTGTGTGTGATTTTCATGAAAATATTTGATGCACACATAAAATTTTGTTTTTGAGCTGAAAAGAAAACTTTTCTTCTGATTCTCTGAATTTCTCATTGAGATTAATTAATCTAATCTCTTTGATGTTCATAATCTCATTTCTTCTGAGATTCTCTTTGTTACAATGCTTCCATTTTATACTGGATTCTCCCGTTATCTCCCAAGTGCTAATTCTTTCAAGAAAATCTGATTTTTTTCATATCATATATCAAATTTTCTATTTCACTCTGATATCTCCCAACTCATCATTTCCCAAATTCATTCTGGATTTCATCTCCCAATTCATCTGAGCTGTAAATTCTAATCAGTCTTTATATGATATCTCATGAGCTGAAATGCTTAAAGATTATTTCTGATGACTCCGATTATGTACCTAACTATGTGATAGGCATAAATATCGCTTCTATGGTCTAACCAGAACCGGAAGACCTACCCAAGAAGCAAACCACTTATAGTTTGTGTGGGTAAGGGTTCTTTAGGTCTATTAGTTGAGAAGTGTCAGTTATCACGGGATACTGACAGGTTCGAGCAGAGATAAAACGCAAATGTGAGGGATATATTGTCAGGAGATGGTGGTGCATCAGATTATGCTTTCTCAATAAAGCTGACTGATTTTAATTCTGAAAAAGTGTGACGGAGGGAGCGTGGTTGAAAAAATGCTGAGAGCTGAGAGTTGAGAAAGGATTTGAAGAAAAGATAATCCTACCTACACTGTGTCGGCTGGGTAATCCACATGATCTATCAAGCCCTAGGCGACTTGATATTGAAAAAGACGTCATAGACCCAGTGACGCATGCACTTAACCCCACCAACCACTCAGTTATCTCTCATAAGATTTCTGTTTCAAAAATCATGGAGATATATCACATTTCTATCGATATATCATTTGGATATTATTGATATTGAAATAAGGAAGACATTTGCTCCGGTCTCCGACTTCTTTTGATGCACATTGTGTCTAGAGCTGATTATATACACTTTTAGGACACATCAAGTCTGACAGTCTGCGTGACTATAAACAGCTAGTCCACAGTGACTAAGCCGGAACAAATAAGAGTGGTTCTATAATGATAAAGGATTTCACAATGACTATTTGGAAATCCTACCACTGTTAACATCATGCCAGCGCTGAAAGTAGGTCACATAGATTATATCTATTGTGCAAACAGGAATCCTACGTGGACCTGGATTTGTTTCATTTTCCCAAAGTTGAAAAGTTTGTTTCATTCTGAAAGATTATTCCTTTGAGGGGGAGTGAGACAAATTTGTTTAGTTTAGGGGGAGTGGATATCAGTTTGAGGGGGAGAAAATCTATTTGTAATATTTATGATTTGTATTTGTTGTTGTATTTCATCTACTGTAAATTCATTGCATTTATGTCTTTGAAGATGTTACATGATGATCATATTTCTTATGATCATCATGAGGGGGAGAAAAGCTAGAGTTCAGAGACAACTGTTGAGTAGATTGAAGTCAATTGAAGACAATTGCTACATCATCTCAAGACAATTGATCAAGGAATAGATTTAAAAGCTATTCATGATCCAAGGGGGAGTGTGCTTACAAGAAAAGAGAAGATCATAAAAGAAGAGATGTGATAATCAGAGTGAGACAATAAAGAAGAAGATTTTATCAGATGATTCAGAGGTCAAAGAAAAGAAGAAGATTCAAGAAAAGAATCAACCTGAACAGAGAACTTTAATTGAAAATTGTTTTCATCTCTAAGGAGGAGATTGTTGGGTACAATTTATAATAGAGTTAAAAACAATTTATATTGTATAAAGTTCAGGGTTGTTTGTGTAAATACTCAATACTTTGCATTGAATATATATATATAGGAATATAGAATACGGATGAAGTGAGCGGACTGATGAATGCATGTTGAGAGAAGATTGCTTAGCAAGAAACCGTGAACTCAATGTAATATCTTTTCTCTCTTAATACAAGCATTCGGTTTTATGTGTTTATGATAATTGTTCATATGATTTTATTAATGTTGATGTGAATTGCATGGAATATGAATTCACAGTCCTTACCCGAGAGAAGCGAGAAATTTGTAGATTACTTTGACGCTTCACACAATGAGTTGATGTAGAAAGATAAGATCACATCTTATGCTTCATGACAACTTAAGGTTCATGAGGTGAATTACACAACGCAAGATTTAGATCTGGGAGCAGTAGTCTTAATCCTTAAGACTTGGAGACATTAGTTGTACGGTATGAAGTGTACTGTATTCATGGACAATAAGAGCCTCCAACACATCTTGAACCAGAAAGAGTTGCATATGAGGTAGCGTTGTTGGATGGAGCTATTAAATGATTACAACTGTGAAATTCGTTATCACCCGGGGAAAGCTAATGTGGTTGCAGACGCTCAGAGCCGAAAGGAACAAGCTAAGCCGTTAAGAGTACGAGCCCTAGTTATGACCATTCAACCAAACCTTCCTTTCTTAGTTCATAATGCACAAGTAGAAGTTGTTAAGGAGGAAAATATGAAAAATGAAGTCCTGCAAGGAATGGATAAATAGTGTGAGATAAGGGCTAATGGAAATCTTTACTTCATGAATAGAGTCTGGTTACCATGTTTTGGTGGAGTAAGAAAGCTGGTTATGGATGAAGGACACAAATCAAGATATGTCGTTCACCCTAGATCCGATAAAATGTATCATGACCACAAGGAGCTGTACCGGTGGCCTAACATGAAGGCTAACATCGCCACATATGTCAGCAAATGCTTAACATGCTCCAAAGTTAAGGCAGACCATCATAAACCATCTAGAATAATGCAACAACCAGAGATTTCCCAATGAAAGTGGGAACAGACAACCATGGACTTCATAACGAAACTGCCGAAGACATCCAGTGGTACGATACCATCTGGGTAATAGTCGATCGCCTAACAAAATCCGCGCATTCCTACCAATCAGGGAGACCAACAGGATGAATAAGCTAGCCCAAATATACCTCAAGGAAGTCGTCTCTAGACACAGAGTGCCTGTCTCAATCATTTCGGATAGGGATAGCAGGTTTACATCTAGATTTTGGCAATCGTTACAGCAAGCTTTGGGTACAAACTTGGACATGAGTACCACATATCACCCTCAGACCAATGGTCAGAATGAAAGAATGATCCACACCCTAGAACATACGTTAAGAGCCTGTGTGATGGATTTTGGAAAGTGTTGGGATACTCATTTTGCCCTTAGTGGAATTATCGTACAACAATAGCTATCACTCGAGCATTAAGGCTACTCCATTCGAGACTCTTTATGGGCGAAAGTGTTGATCGCCGATTTGTTGGTTTGAAGTAGAGGATAGCCATATCACAGGTCCTGAGATCGTTCACGAGACTACAGAGAAGATAATACAGATTCGGAACCGATTAAAGATCACACAGGATCGGCAGAAAATCTATGCAGATGTTAGACAGAAGGATTTAGAATTCCAGACCAAATAATGTTGAAAGTCTCGCCTTGGAAAGGCATAATCCGTTTTGGGAAACGAGGAAAACTCAATCCTCGTTATATCAGACCATTCAAGCTTTCCAAAAGAATTGGTCCGGTGGCCTACCGACTTGATCTGCCCCCAGAGCTAAGTAATGTACATAATACCTTCCACGTATCCAACCTAAAGAAATGCTTGTCTGACGAAACACTCGTCATACCCATGGACGAACTGGAGCTAGATGATAAGTCTAACTTCGTTGAACAACCCGTAGAAATAATGTACCGAGAAGTAGAGAAACTAAAGCACAGCCAAGTTCCGATAATAAAAGTCAGATGCAACTCTAAGCGAGGTTCTGAGTTTACATGCGAACGCGAAGACCAGTTTCGTGAAAAATACCCTCAGTTATTCTCAAATGCTCAATCAGTGGAGAATGCTAGCTGATTTCGGGACGAAATTCCCTTAACAAGGGGAGACTGTAACATTCGGCACTAAATCAGGTTAGCAACTATGACCTAATCAGTATTTATTACCAAGTTATAACCTAATCAGTGGTCATTAACAATTAATCAAGGTGATTAACAAAGTTCATAAGGAAATTCAAGTCAATTAGAAACAATTTCACCGATGCGACGAATCAGCAAATTAATTAATCTGATTGATTTGCGATATGATGGATTAATTCAACTAAGTACATAATTAAATTAAGATTAGTAACACTAATCATTCATTAATACACTTACTTAACATTAATTATGCAAGACTAAAACAATTCATTAAACAAATGCATTCAAAAGTATTTATGAATTTACATAAAAAGGGAAATACAAGAATAAATTTTGAAATACTTTTATACAAAAAAAATTTGAAAATACGTCATAAATACATCATTAAAATCTGGCCCATAGGTAGCTTTTGACTTCATTTTTTAATACTCAACTTCATACACAATCACAATCACATCTCTTCCTTTCAATTCATCCAAGATCTCACACTCAACCTTCATTTTCACTATCATTTCAAGATCTTTTATACCTCTATAAATAGATGTTCAATTCCATTCATTTCCACACATTTCAAAAGCCAAAAACCTCTTCTTTTCTCCCTCTAAAAAACGGCCAAGGGCCTCACACAACAAAAAGATTGTTCAACTTTTGTTCTTTCAAGTGTTCTTCAATATTCAAGTGACTTTGGTGCAACAACCATTCAAGATTTCAACTTCTACTTGATTTCATACTTCTAATACCTCAAAGTAAATAAATACTAACTAATTACATCTTATATTTATGTTTATATAAGTCTTGCATGATAAATATAAACACCAACAACAACAAGTTTCATAAAACTCAAGTTTATAAATCACTAGTTTTGTTTTAAGTTTGTTTTCTTCAAATGTGTTTATAGATATATAAACACATTATGTAAGTATATATATTATGAAAACAAGTTATATAAATGTGTTTTATAACCTTTTATATAAGTGGTTTTTAAATAAATAACAAGAATCACAAGTTGTTTTAAGTTTATGAGATCCGGATTTTCGGTAGAAATATTACGTCGAATTTGAAAAATCATAACTAACTCATAACTTTACAAAAGAAGTTGATTCTTTTCTCAAAAGTTAGATCTATGTCTTAACTAAAAATCTGGAGGTTTTCAAAATTTAATATGGAGTTTAGAACCCCCAAATATTATTTGGGAACCCGAAAGTTTAACAGCTCAAAAATGGCCAACATAGGGTTTTTAACGAGCTTTGTCCCCAACCTAAACACCTCGAAAAATGGTCGTTCTTAACTTTAAAAATTCTTTGTATATATTAGTTTTATGTCTATGAAAACCAATGCTCAAATCGTTTTGGAGCTTGGTCGAAAACAGCCTCAAAGTAGCCCGAAAAACCTTTAAAAAGCTAGAAAATTATATATTATATAAACTTGACGTTTTAAGTGGATTTTATTTATAGACATGTAAAGTTGGGTGATTTAAATAATGAAAACCTTTATACATACATATTATCATATATATGGGAGTTTTAAGTCCCTCATATCATTTAGAACTCAGTTAAATGCGTCCGGTGTCGTCACTCATCTACAACGCAAACTGTCGTTTTTACGCTCATTTTGCCATCAACTTACGGTGAGTCTTCATAGCCCCTATTTTCACTATCTATTAGGGTGGAAATACATGCTCTATTTTCATATGGACAACAAAACTGTTTATTTCTTATATGTATTACACATGTGTTTATGTGGATCCATCAGCCCTCATATCATGAACCGTTAGTTACATTTATTTATAAGCGTGCATATATTATGGATAGATCTATCGGGAGTCATGTCACCCATTTGGGTTAGTCTTAACCGGCTAAAAGTGGATTACATATATATTTAACACACGGTATTACAGTCGGGAATACTGCACAGGGCAAACTCATTTAATTAAGCTTCGGTTGCATGATGGTTTTTGTAATACATACATGGAATTTATGCTTTATAAATTCAACTCATCTGATAATGTCCATACAATTGGTCTTTTCACATAAACCTATGAGCTCACCAACAATTTGTTGACGTATTTTAGCATGTATTTTCAGGTAATTAAGACATGCGCATTCATCGGAAGCATTGGAATGCTTCCGTTCATTTTGGAGTCGCATCATTTTCAAACTCGGAGATTTATTTGCATCATTTTTGTTAATCCAGTTATTTATTTAAATCTCTGTAACTTGCGAACTACCCTTCATTTGGTTCAAGCTATGTAAAACAATTAAATATTTTAAAGTTTTATCAATATATTTTTCCGAAAACGTCCATGTAGTGGTCGTTTGTTATGATTATGGTTACGCTTCCGCACTCGTCACGCCTCGCTGCCAACCGGGGTAGCAGGGTGTGACAGGATGTGTTGAAGTTGGAATTCAGGACCCGGTACGGTTACTATGAGTTCTTAGTCATGCCATTTGGGCTGACTAACGCCTCAGTAGCATTCATGGATTTGATGAATAAAGTTTGTAGGCCGATGCTTGACTGATTCATGATTGTGTTTATTGATGATATTCTGATTTATTCGAGGAGCAGTGAGGAGGACGACCAGCATTCGAGAGAGGTTTTGGGCACATTGCAACGAGAGAAGCTATACGCCAAGTTTTTGAAGTGCGAGTTATGTCAGGGAGGTGCAGTTTCTAGGGCACGTGGTGACGAGTGAGGGAGTGAAGGTAGATCCGGCAAAGATTGAGGTCATCATGAGCTGGTGTCAGCCCACGTCGGTGTCAGAGGTTTGGAGTTTCTTGGGCTTAGCTAGGTATTATAGACGATTCATAGATAATTTTTTGCAGATTGCAGTGCCTTTCACGATGTTGACTCGTCAGTCAATGCCGTTTGTATGGGCTGAGGAGCAGGTTAGTGTCTTCCTAGAGTTGAATAGTCGATTGTGTAGGGCTCCGATTTTGGCATTGCCAGAGGGTTCAGAGGATTTTGTTGTTTACTGTGACGCCTCATTTACTAGGCTAGGGTGTGTGCTGATGCAAAGAGGCAATGTGATTTATTACGCCTCAAGACAGCTGCAGAGCTATGAGTTGAGTCTGCCGGTGCATGATTTAGAGTTGGATGCCATTGTCTTCACCTTAGAGATATGGAGGAATTATCTTTATGGGACGCGATTCACCGTGTATACAGACCACAAGAGTCTGCAATATTTGTTCAGCCAGAACAAGCTGAACATGAGGCAGAGGCGCAGCATGGAGCTCCTAAAGGATTATGATTGTGATATTCAGTACCACCCAGGGAAGGCTAATATGGTGTCCGACACTTTGAGCAGGAGATCGTATGAGCAGACAATTGCATCTCGAACTTCCAGATTAGAGGTCACGTCGACCTTGATTGACAGTTTGCGGTTCGCTCAAGAGGATGGGTTGAGAGAGGGGAACGTGCAGATAGAGACATTGGCTGGGCAGCTTTAGTTATTGGATCGAGATGACAAGGGACTGATGACCCTTTGTGACCGAGTATGGGTTCCCAGGGTAGGGAATTTGTGACAGTTTATTCTAGACGATTCTCATAAGTCTAGACTATCTATTCACCCGTGCAGCACGAAGATGTACAGAGATCTGAAGGTTCATTACTTGTGGCCAGTATGAAGAGAGACATAGGGAAGTATGTGGAGGCGTGTATGTTGTGTTTGAGAGTCAAGAGTGAGCACCAGAAGCCGCATGACAGACTTCAACGGTTAGAGATCCCAGAGTGGAAGTGATATGACATCACTATGGACTTCATTCTAAGACTTCCACGGACTGTGCATGGGAATGATATGATTTGGGTTATAGTTGATCGGCTCATAAAAAGCGCTCATTTCTTGGCTGTTCGATGGACTATATCGATAGACCAATTAGCGCGCCTTTACATCAGCGAGATTGTGGCAAGACATGGGAATCCGAGATCCATCACTTCTGATCGAGACAGCCGGTTTGTATCGCAATTTTGGCTGCACTTTCAGAGAGAATTAGGCACCCGAGTTTAGCTTGGTAGAGCATATCACCCTCAGACAGGGGGCCAGACAGAGTGGACGAACCAGACCATGGAGGACATGCTTCGAGATTGTGTCATCGATTTGGGGGTAGTTGGGATTTACATTTACCACTTGTTGAGTTTTCTTATAATAACAACTACCATGTGTCTATCGGCATGCCTCCGTTTCAGGCTCTCTATAGGCGGAAGTGCTTGACGCCTGTGTGTTGGGGTAAGGTTGGGGAGCGTCCTATCAGCGGGCCAGAGATTCTACAAGAGACGAGTGACAATTTCGCTATGATTCAGGAGCGAATTAGGACAGCTTAGAGCCGGCAGAAGAGTTATGTTGAGCGTCGGATGTCAGAGTTAGAGTTCCAGGTTGGAGACTCTGTGATGCTGAAGGTCTCACCTTGGAAGGGGATTATTCGATTTAGGAGACGGGGTAAGCATGGTCCACAATATATTGGACTGTGTAACATCCTAAGATTTAAATTGTTATAATCGAGGATATTTAGTTTAAATTTCATATTTAATGTAAGTAAGTTGGATTATTAATGAAAATCTATTTATTCGGAAATTTAAAAGTTGGTTGTTATATTAAATAATTAAGCAATTTTTGAATTTCATTTATATGGATAAGTATGATGAAGTTTAAATGTGATGGTGAAAATATAAGAAATTGAACATTATTTAAGAATTCAGTCAAGTGGAGGTACCACCTATGACACTAACCGCAAATTTGGAGAACAAAAGACTCTTGAGTCTTGAAAGAGTTCATTTACAACTCTTCACCTTCAAAACACAACACAAAAACTCTCACTCTCAAGCAAATCTGCTGGAATTCAAAATCTTGGAAGAAAATTTGTGAAAAAGGAGCTAATATAACAAAATTCAAGTCAGATTTAAGGTAAGACATGTGATTTTTAAGTTGGGGGTTTTATTAGGGAGAGTTAAATATAAAAGTCGGAACCATAAATCTTGAATTTGTTGTTGCATGTATGTTTTTATAGTTGAAAAATATCATTTGAAGTCATTAGAAGCATCAGAATCAAAAATCGTTCACGGATTCAACCAAAACGGTAAGAAAAATAAACTTTTATTAAATTTTGTGTTCTTGAGGTTTTTCTCTATTTTTGGTCAAATCTAGATCAAATTGAGTGCTAGTGATGGGGAAAATGGTCTAGAAACACTATGCTAATATATCATTTGTATGGATTGCATGTTTATAAAATTGAGTTTGGCAAATTTTTAAAGCAAAACATGTAGGCTATGACCTGTTGAACTGCAGGTCGACTCGTCAAGTCGGTCATGGTGACTCGGCGAGTCGACAAGAACATCAAGTTGGTAAGAAATTTCCTAAGTGTCGAGATCCGAATTTCGGATAGGATCAAACTTCGGATGTGACCCAACTTCGGGTGGGGGACCCAAACTTCAGATGGGTCAAGAATATGGGTTATATGTCGGATTATAAATTAATTTCGGCCGAGGATCCGAACTTCGGACCTCTACTCGTCGAGTCGAGCAAGGTGACTCGACGAGTGCCTCAGTTCATGCGAACTTTGGATCTGGTTAAAAGGACCCGAACTTTTGGACTAAAAATCATATTTTTGAGATAACTTTAGCATTATAATAGGATAGTTAATGATGGATTCTTCAGACCTAGTAAGGATCCAAGCATGGAGTTTTAATTATGATATTCGGATGGTGGATCTGAAGTTGAACATTTATCTTGTAAAAATTTGAATGGAAATAAATGGTAAACAGACATTGATGGTGTTGGGAATTCGTATCATTTTTCATAAAAACATAAAGATTAATCACATTAAATGCACAACAGAAGCCTTTTTTTTAACACGAATTCCGTACACGGATCATCAAGTATACATAAGATAAGTAACATGAAAGCATTTAAGATTATGTACCTTTGTATTCGATGACAAGAATACACAAATGAGATGCTTTCGGTATCCACTGATGATGACACGGTCGAGCGGCGACAGGTTTGCAATCAAACACACGAGGAACGGGAAAAACAAAACTCACACCGATTATATTAGTTTTGTTTCTTACGGCCGAGACCCCGCACACACACTAGGTGTTTTGTTTGTGGTTTGTGTGTTATCCTAACCCACCAAATCGTGGGTTCATTATATATATATATATATATATATATATATATATATATATATATATATATATATATACACACACACACACACACACACGCTTATCAATTTATATATTGCCGTATGTTAATATATATATATATATATATATATATATATATATATATATATATATATATACACACACACACACACACACACACACACATATATATATATATATATATATATATTATCATCAAGAGTTTTAGTTTTAATCAAACTCTAATATAATAATATAATAATATAATATATATCTTAATAATTATCTTTATTATTTAAACCTTATATAATTATCTCTATAATTATATATCTATCAAATAATATTTATCTTTTATATATTATCTAATAATATATAAATGACTAGATAATTATTTGTAATTATCTTGATTTATTTGTTTTAATTATCCATCCGATTATCTAATAATCGATGATAATACTAATATAAATAATTACATCGTTTATTTAATATCCAATAATAAATAAAAGACTACATAATTATTTAATCATCATCCAATGACAATTAAATCACTACAATATCCAATATTGCACTTATAGTCCCCGTACTTTGAGATATAATTAATCATCTATTAATTAAATCTCAAATATCATTTCGTGTCATAAACAATATCACATATTATTTATTCATTCGTTCGATTGCATTTACTCGGTTGTGCTCATCGGTATGACCCTCAAGTGTTTTATGAAATCAGTCATGATGCAGTAGTAATGTCATCTTTACACACCATATACTAACAGATGGTATTTTCCTATGAATAATGTGAGAGGTCCCTTGTGGTGTTGTTAAACACACATTGGGGTAAATTGTGATTCTGGTTGAAAGTCCAAAGAGAAATAAAATACACTTGAAGTTATTAAACGCACCCACTGTGAGTACTTAGGGTTGTATATGTCTACATTTGTTTTATGCTAGTTGTTGTTCATTAAGGCGTGTTGATTCATTTTCGTTAGGCACTCTACTAACTTGTGTTTATTTTGATGCACATTGTTGCTTGCTTACATGTTATTACATGGTCTGTGTTCTTTGTTGTGCATCAATGTGATGGCTTTTGAGCTATAACTAGTAAACCAATGCTACCGAGGCTATATGACCTGGAGCTGATCCCTCTATGGTCCTGAAGGGTAGGTGTAGCATCCCCGATGGTAAATTTTTGCCTCAATTGAATGTGTTATATTGTGCAATGGCACGATGGAGCTGTGTGCTTGTATGTGTTTCCGTGCTTCGTGTGCGAAGGGGTGCACAACGTTTGTCGCCGGTGTTACTCATTGTGTGCTGCATAAAGATTTGTAGAATGTATAATCTCTGTACTCACTAAGCTTTGCTTATCTGTTAGTTGTTTACATTTTTTTAGGAAAGGGTAAATCCGCTGCTGAACTGTCTAGCTAGGTCATATCATGAAGTTTTGAGGATCTCTACAACTCAATGGTAACTAATATCTGGGGACATCATTGTACTATTTGGGATGGTTGTAATAAATATTGAGTATGTAGACTTAGAACGGAACCATGTAAACTTTGTAGCGTGTCTGACTTTAATTTCATTTATGTATTATTTCTATTTCCTGTAATGTACTACGAGTTTCAGATCAATGGTTTATTATGAGTTGTGATTAATCCTGGGTCATGGCTCCTTCAATAATGTCCATCATTATCACTGTCAAATATAAAAAATCATAAAATAAAAACAATCATCGATTTCACAAATTAGAATAAACATACGCATGTTAGAGATGAAGAACAAACTTGATATTTGCAAAATAAAAAAAGAATAAATGAAGAAGAAAACTAACCGGTGAAATTCTAGGAGAAAATGAGAAAGTTTTAGGTTGACAAATGAATTATTTGCAACCCCTACTTGGTAACTCATGTTAGTTTTATTTTATCAACTAAAATAAACTAACTAATAAAATGGTAGATAAATTATGTAACGAAAATGTGGATGACATCGATCTTGACCATGTAAATGCTCGTTCTACTCTCATGCAGGATGATAAAAAAAATATTAGAAACGTAAGAATACGATCTTTCTTGAAATTGATCATGCATGAGAAATAAAATTCAGTAGCACGGAGTCCGGAATTGGATACTAAATTGTTTGGTTATGCCATTTTAGGCTTTGCTCTCACGGAAGCCATTGCCTTGTTCAGCAAGCGAGTCCGTCCCGGGCGAGCGATAAGTCCGCAGCAAGCGAGTCCGTCCCGGGCGAGCGATCCCGTCGGCTGGAGTGAGTGCTCCTCACAAAAAAAGGGTCTATCAATTGATCCCTATTCATTCGGTCAAAGTCTCCACGGCCTTTTCACGCAAAAATGATTGTGTCAAGTTTTATTATGATTTTAGATTGCCTAAATACTTTAGAAAATGAAACAATAAAGGACATTTATGTGCAATTATAATATGTACATGATATGTTACGTTTAAAAATTATGAGAGAATTTGAAAAGAATGAAACAATCAATATGACATTTATGTTCAATTATAACTTGTATATGATGCTATTAGTTACTTGAACATATTAAAATTCAAGATTTATGCATGAATTTATTGTTTTTATATTTTTACAAAATTTGAATATATTAATTTTAAATACAGATAATACAATTAATTTTAAAATTTTACACTATGTATATTTTAATTAAATTACTTTTAAGATTATTTGATTAGTTATATGCTCATAAAAATTCTTTAAATAAATATTTTTTAAATTTTGTATATAACATGTAATTATATTAGAATATTATTTAATACATTAAAAGTTAAATGTATATTAATAACCAAAAAATGAAAAAGAAAATTATAAAAGCTAAGAAGTTTGGATAAAAAGCCAACAAAAGATGTGAGTTATAGATTCAAATTTAAATTTGAAATCCAAAATAATAGGAGTTATTGACTCCAATATAAATTTGAAATCCATAATAATAGGAGTTATATACTCAAATTTAAATTTGAAATCCAAAATAATAGGAGAATATTTTAATTCTAAATTAATTTAATTAATGCAATTATTATTTTAATGTGGAAATTATAAATTATAGATGTGTTGTATCCATGTTATGCCAAGTGGCATTCTAGTTAGGTGCCAAGTGACATCTATTTACTCTTTTAATAGAATAGATAGAGATAGATGTTGTATCAAAGTTGAGTCCACTTAATAAGAAAATTCATATAAACCGAGTTATTTTATGAATATTTTTAAAATTTTGATTCTACATTTTATTATACTAATTTGTTAATTAGCTTGTTTTTAAAAGGTATTTGAGGAATTATATATTTTCATAAAGTGTTCTTTAAAAAAAAATAATATCTTAATTTTTCTACATTGTGTAACTATATTAGAAATTTCTTATTTTATGTGTTAGTTAAATATATATTAATTACATTATATATATTTAATTATAAAAATCTAAATTATATATTTTGTTTGGTTAAATTGTTGATTAACTTGTTTTTAAAGGCTACTTGAGGAATCATATATTTCCATAAAAGTTTTTAACAATTAAAAAAAATGTTTCTTAAAATTTAGATAGAACGTGTAACTGTATTAAAATTTTTAATACATTAATCAAATATATGTTATTACATGATATTTATGCTATAAGACTCAACTTACCAAACTAAATTAAAAATACACTAATTTGTTTTAATCTAAATATATAATAATTATATTTTATTATATAGAATTATCAATATACGACTCAAATTATCAAAGTATCAAATTAAATAATAAAAATTAATTATTATATATAAAATATGATCATCGTAATATATTACATAGATCTAATTACTATAGACATGAAACCATTATTATTATTATTATGATTCTATAAAGATTAATATATTTGTTAAAAGTTTTAAATATGCAAAGAATGATATTTCATATATATTTTTTTCAATATATTATTTGCAGTAAAAACTGCCAGTCTCTTGTCATTTAAAGGAGATTTGTGAATTACAATTTTTGGTAAGATAATTTGGTTATTAAACATCAAAACAGCAACCCATCACTTAATTCATTCACATAAAATCAGTAGACTAAAAGTGTGTGTTGTTTTGAAAAGGTCCGAGATTCACAAAGGCGGCGAATCTCGGATGTGTGGGCAGTAAGTATAAAACAGAAACAACAACCTCTTCTCTTTAATTCCACATGGAAAGCTAAGTTAAAAGTAAATCTTTGATGTGTATTGGCCGTTGTTTTGTTATAATAAAAACCAAGTGTGGTGTGCATAATGTTTAGCATGAAAGAACCGAGGGTTGTGAATCTCGGATGTTTTCTGGTTATAACAGAAACAGCCCAGCATTCCTTTTCTTTTGTGTCATGAATCTCAGATGTGTTGATTAACCCAAACAGCAAGATCAGCAGTCCTTTTCTTTTGTTTGTTACATAAATCTCGGATGTAAGTAGTTCTGTAACCGGAACACATCAGCAGCTCATTTCCTTTTTATATATATATATATATATATATATATATATATATATATATATATATATATATATATGTAAGTTGGTGTTTTGTGGGTCATGTGTGCTGGTTGAAATAGAAACAGTAGCAGCAACCAAAACCTAAGTCTAGGATGTATGTGTGGTGAAATCAACAGCAGCCTTTAACCTTTTATATCCTAAGTGTTATGTTAAGTTTGGTGTGTGTTTGTGAGTGGGCTGATCGAGTAAAAACAGAAATGAAGATCGATCAGCAACAACATGTGTGCGTTCTGTGATTTTTGGATAGCAGCTACAAAATAAGTAATCAAATAGTGATGCAGGCCCAAGTATAGAGGATCGGGCCATTCTGTTTCTGGAGGCCCAAGATAGGGCCCGTAATAAAAGGGGCTAAACGGAAACGGCCCTAACTTTTGACTCGGGTCTCCGTTTGGGGCGAATCAGGTGTTCAGACGACCGTTGGCTCGAGGGCGGTTTGCCCAACCGTTCGGCCCAAATTCGACCCGGAATGAGAGTTATGGGCCTTTTTATGAATTTTATCGGTTATTTGGGTTTTTATTTTTGGTTTCCTGGGTCGACCCGCTGGGTTATTTGACCCTTTTTAAGTTTCCTGTTTCTTTTTAAGGTGTGTTGAACTTATGTATGAGGACAGTTTATGAATTAAGAAATTTTCTCTTTTTTCCAAATTTCCGAGTTCAAAATCGGTTGTTTGAAGCCTAATCGTTTGGCATTCCACGGAATCAACAAACTTTTGGTAGAGATTATTCTGGAATTCTTTGAATCAACAGGATAGTCTATATTTCCATTTGCTACGCTGCATCAAACAGGCATCTTATTAGTGGGCTATAAAGCATACATATGTGTGTGATCATTTAATAGCAAACAAGGCTTATAAAATGTATAGATCAATGTAGGAGCACCTAATATCTATAAAGATCGATAACAGCATCTAAAAGTCAGCAACTTTTTATGAGTTTTTGTTGCTGCAATTGTATCATTTAAAGCCTAGTTCATACCTATTATGGACTCCAAAACATTGTAAATTAATCCCTAAACATCTAGCATGAATTCAGTACCCACTTAGCCATTAAAATCAACACTAATCTTTGAATATACTTAGTTTAAGATGCTGCTGCGTGGGCTGTGACTTGAAGTAACGGACAGCAACATATATGTGAGTTATTCACCACAATTTTGTGGCCATTGGCCAACCTTGGCCTAAGTCCATGACTTAATACCTTAGGCATTTGGCATAAATTCCTTTGTCTTTGGCCTTATTTATAAGGCCTAAGATGGCAAGACTTGATAATATAAATAGGAGCTATAAGGATGCTATTAATAAATAAAAGAAAGCCTACATAGGATAAGGAAATATATAAATGGACATGTACCTTTGTGACCCAAAAGAATGAATCGTAAGACTTGCAACTATGAAAATGAAATGTGAACTCAAGCATGTCATGGGGTGATCATGAACACATTAAACCACCCCATATGAATTAATATATCATATATATGTGTTTGTATGACCGTTCATGAACTCATGAGTTCTAAGACATGCTTACAGGCCATAAAATACATAAATAACTCGAAAACATATATTTGAACCTAATGACAACACAATGATATTTAATATGACCAAATGACATGGGGGCACATCCATGTCTAGCAAAGTAGTTGGTCATGTTCATCCCATATACTAAAATATGAGACTTTGTGATTAAAGAAAAACACAGAACACTTATTCAGATGATATAGAGACTAATAAATATCAGAAATGATATGAATAACAGATTGAGCAATACAATATAGCTAAAAGACATACTAAAGAGCATCCGTGAAGGCTATAGCAAAATGGCAAGCTGTCTGTAAGTCAGAAAGTGGTTCTAACCCACTACAGATTGTGAGCAACAGAGCCAGAGCCAGAAAGCACATTAACCAGTAACTGTGAGTTGTGGATTTTACTTTAATTGCAAATTATGTGAATTGAGACTTTTGTTGCATTATCTTGACTTCATTGGCATTCAGATCTTATTGAGCATATTGATATATTGTCATAGCATGTTTACTATAATTTGTTGAGCCGAGCATTCTTTCTTCAAGCTTTCATTCTTTGACAAGTCATTCGATTGTTAAGCTTAACACCAACATTATTGCTCTGGGTTATTGTTAGGCTCATGATGTGCTGATTTACATGATGAAAGCACAGAGGGTAGCTAGAGCTGAGCATTCTGATCATACTCATACAGCAATTACTGGTAGCTAGCCCGTATATGGTTGATCCCCACATAATGATGCGTGTGTATGGTGTTATCATTATCCAGAGCTTCTTTATGAAGTTGTCTAAAACTCTCAAAAGAGACAACAGTTATAGATGAGCAAAGACGCGCATCAGAGCATTATTTATATTGGCCAATGTCCCTTTTAGATTTGAGATGTGCATGAGCCTAGTGCAGTGCATGAGCAATAGAGCTGAGCTGTGCATGAGCCAAGTGCAGTGCATGAGCTTTTGAGCCCGCGTTCATAATTTCATGTTGAATGTGAAATTCTACATACTCACTAAGCAATTAACCTTACCTCGTTGTTGCATTATTTTTCAGGTAAAGGCAAAGGATTGGTTGGACCTTGTTCATAGGTCAGGACTGTGAAAGAGCTTGAAGTGGCTTAGAACCTATTTCAACACCTTGATACAGATGATAGAGCTCTGGGATATTGTGGTAGTTTATATTTTGTGCTTTGATGTAATAGTCTAGAAGTCTGTGCCCTATTATTAATTTGTCTCTGTTTTTTAATTAACTTTAATTCCGCACTGTTAATTATTGTATTAGTTTCCTGATTGATATTGCATTGCCACTGGGGTCAAGTCTTAAGACCTTGAGTATTCTGGGTCTTACAGGATGATATCAGAGCAAATAGTTTGAGTGAATCATTGTATTACGTGTAATACATGATCTCAAACTTGTGCAATGCTATAGTATCAATCACGACAGAATGTCTTGAACTAAGATTGGTTTTCAGAGACTAGTAAGACGGGGCATGAAAGGGTACAATGTGCTAAACTAATGTGCTAAATATTTAGTGGTTTGCATGTCAGAGAGCTATGTCAGGAGAAGGTGGACAATCAGGTGGCATGACCCCATAGCAAGTCCTGGAAATGATGCAACAACTAATAGCCGAGAATAATGAACAACAAAATAAGTTTATTATTATTATTATTATTATTATAAACTATAATATCTTTAGAAATAGTGATGATAATAATACCATTATTATTTTTGCTTTATTAATATTTTAAATCATTTATAAGAATTTTATTTATATAATAGAATGAATAAAATATATATAACTTTATAATTAGAATATTATTTTATGAAATGATTAATGATATATAATTAGAATGACTAATAAAATAACTATTATTATGATATATATGTGTTTTTATGACTTGTACATCATGCTTTGTTACTTGAACTTTTTTAAATTCAAAAAATATTGCATTAATGTTTTGTATCCCATGTTTTATAAGTTGTAATTACATACATCCTTTATAATATAGTAAATATATAAATATAGATAGTATAGATATGATAAATGTTGTAGATATTTGATTAAAATTAGATGGACTAACTATTTTTAGATATTTAACGAAAATTAACAAAATGCTTACTATTGTTATATAATAAATTCTTTATTAAAATTAATCAAATAAATAATACTCATATTTATTGCATGAAACACAACTTATATATAATATACTCAACATATATAAAAACAACTAACTAAATATAATTATATATTACTTGTTAGCAATATAAAAATAAATTAACTCATTAGTTTTCTCATTTATTAAAAATTAATAATCCATTAAATTTCTAAGTTATTACATGAAATTTGTCATCAAATTTATTACACGAATGACTCAACTTTTATATATATATATATATATATATATATATATATATATATATATATATATATATGTATATGTATATATATATAGGGAGATTCTCTTTTAAGAAATCAAAGATGGTGAGAACATAGGAACCTTTTAGAGCCCTTGGATCAAAAGGGTATTATTGAAATAAAAAATATTATCTTTCTCTCCCCACCTTTTTTATTGTATGCATCTCTTTTTCACTTTCTCTGTCTTACTTTTTTCTCATTTTCATTTTCTCTTTCTTTTATGAGAATTGATTTTAATATTAAAAAAACATTTTTTATAAAAAAGTAATTTTTTTCTATATAGAAAATTTTTTAATTGCTAAAAAATTAATGTATTCTATATACATATATTATGTGTCAATATAGAATGTACTGATTTACATGATGAAAGCACAGAGGGTAGCTAGAGCTGAGCATTCTGATGATACTCATACAGCAATTACTGGTAGCTAGCCCGTATATGGTTGATCCCCACATAATGATGCGTGTGTATGGTGTTATCATTATCCAGAGCTTCTTTATGAATTTGTCTAAAATTCTCAAAAGCGACAACAGTTATGGATGAGCAAAGACGCGCATCAGAGCATTATTTATATTGGCCAATGTCCCTTTTAGATTTGAGACGTGCATGAGCCTAGTGCAATGCATGAGCAATAGAGCTGAGCTGTGCATGAGCCGAGTGCAGTGCATGAGCTTTTGAGCCCGCGTTCATAATTTCATGTTGAATGTGAAATTATATATACTCACTAAGCAATTAAGCTTACCTCGTTGTTGCATTATTTTTCAGGTAAAGGCAAAGGATTGGTTGGACCTAGTTCATAGGTCAGGACTGTGAAAGAGCTTGAAGTGGCTTAGAACCTATTTCAACACCTTGGTACAGATGATAGAGCTCTGGGATATTGTGCTAGTTTATATTTTGTGCTTTGATGTAATAGTCTAGAAGTATGTACCCTATTATTAATTTGTCTCTGTTTTTTTAATTAACTTTAATTCCGCATTGTTAATTATTATATTAGTTTCCTGATTGATATTGCATTGCCACTGGGGTCTAGTCTTAAGACGTTGAGAAATCTGGGTCTTACAGGATGATATCAGAGCAAATAGTTTGAGTGAATCATTGTATTACGTGTAATACATGATCTCAAACTTGTGCAATGCTATAGTATCAATCAGGACAGAATGTCTTGAACTAAGATTGGTTTTCAGAGATGTGACGTCCTTGTAAATTAATGATATAATTGTAGCAATCACCAGGATCGACTAACAACCCAATGAGTATCAAATAATTGAAATTGAGTACTTAAATCAGAATTAAGCGAATCCACACTAAAGCAATGAAAGTAAATGTCTACATTGTTTAAGTCTAGCTATTACATCATCATAATTGTTTTAATAGTAACAAATTCCCAGCCCCAAAGCTACATCGTCCATGTACCAATTAGCTTCTAAGGTCACCGAGATAAGAATTTGATTGCTTAAGATGAAGGTCCCGCTACACTCTTGCCTTTGCTTGTAAACAATGTGAGTCAACAGTAAGCTAAATGCTTAGTGAGATAACAGATTATACATACAACAAATATTTCTTTACATGCAATGCTTAACCATGGGCAGTGTAAGCCCCATGTATGTGAAAACGGCAGTGAAAGCCACAATGTGTGAGTAAACCATGCAGTGCTAGCATGGGGTGGCAGTTCAATATGCTGATCGGGGATGTGCCGAACCTGATGGGATACGAGTGGGATGATCAGTCCCCGACAGTGGCCTGCTGTCAGCCCCAGTCCAGGTCGCATCAGATTATGAAGTAATGATCATGCAGTACAAGCATGATGTAAATAGATGCACTTTCAACTGAACGCAAGCTACATGTGTGTTACATGTCAAGTACGAGTGTGCATCATAACAACAAATCATTTCATGAGTGCCAAATGAAGTATATGAACAACGTGAACATGCCATTGAATGTATAAACATGAATGCAAAAACAATAAATGTTCGAATGACAATCTGTTACTCACAGTGGTTGGTTTTGTGACTTGATCCTGAATCAATGTGTGTTTTGATAACACCACAATGATCTGTAATGTAAGTGTAATAGTGATGTAATGTCAGTAATTGCTTAAAAATTGTATTCTTGAAATTTAAGTGTAAATGGGTCTGATTTCGGACCACATCCGAATTCGGATGGTCCGAAATGCAGGTGGTCCGAATTTGGGTAAAGGTCCGAAATTGGTGGATCCGAAATGGGGTGGTCCGAAGTAGGTGATGGTCCGAATTAGGCTTGGTCCGAATTTGGAACTTTGATCCGAATTGAGCAGGTCCAAATTGCTATTGGTCCGAACTGTAGGCCCGAAATGGTCGAACAGGACCCGAATTCGGATGGTCCGAATTCGGTCCATAGGGATCCGAGTTCATACTTATAAATTTTCCAGATTTGCATTTTTGACCATTTTACATGTTTCAGTAACTAAAAATTGAAGTTATGAACTTAACTGTACTATATCAACTTATAACATAACATTTGTATACCAAAACAACCCATTTGTGTCCATTTTTCTATGTGTCTCGATGAACACACACACTAAAACACACACTTAACTTGAAATCATATTTAGAGGTGGAATCTGATTCTTAAATTTGGTATATAACAACATACATGTTCGATTTCAACTAATCCATCATAATATATAACATGCATTATCATTTGCAACAATAATCTTAGAAATCGGTTTTCATAAAAACCGAACCAAAATTTCATAAATCCGTAAATAGGAGTGATTGTTACCTCAAATTGTTTGTTGTAATGCTTATAATTCCTTATTTGCAATTTGAATCCAACTTTTTGCACTTGAAATTACTGATTCTTGTGTTCTTGATTTGAAATCCGAAAGATAGAGGGAGAGTGAGAGATAGTCGGCTAGAGAGAGAGAGAGTAGTGAGAGAGTGAGTTTGTGGAAATGAAAGGGTTTTCCCCTTTTTATTTTCAATTTTGCCTCATTTGCAAATTATACCCCTCAACTTCGTAATCTTCTAATTTCACTAATAATATGAACAAGATTTGCTTAAATTGATATAATATTCCATTAACATAATAATTAAGTCCTTAAAATTGCAAATTACATATATTTGAAATTTGGGATGTTACAAGAGACTAGTAAGACGGGGCATGAAAGGGTACAATGTGCTAAACTAATGTGCTAAATATTTAGTGGTTTGCATATCAGATAGCTATGTCAGGAGAAGGTGGACAATCAAGTGGCATGACCCCACAGCAAGTCCTGGAAATGATGCAACAACTAATAGCCGAGAATAATGAACAACAAAATAAGTTTATTATTATTATTATTATTATTTTTATTATTATTATTATTATTATTATTATTATAAACTATAATATCTTTAGAAATAGTGATGATAATAATACCATTATTATTTTTACTTTATTAATATTTTAAATTATATATAAGAATTCTATTTATATAATAGAAGAAGAAGAAGTTAGTGAGATTTCTAAAAGAAAGAGACCAGCTATTTCCACTACCTCAGCGGCGCCGTCGGCAGAGAAAGGACCGTTGGATATGTTATTCAAGTCATCAAAGTCAATCGAGAAAGAAAGGGGGTCATTTACTTGGAACTCCACAATACAATAAAGTTCAAAAGAAACTAAGACTTGATGCGGTTCAAAAGTTCTCTCGTTGGATGTATGATGCGGGTCTTTCATTCAATACAGTGAAATATGATAGTTTAGGGCCCACACTTGAAGCATTTGCTCGACATGGTTGCAGTATAAAGCTCCTTAGCTATCATGAGGTACAAGTTTCAATGCTAAGGCTTGATATGGAACATACCAGAAAAAGTTTGGTAGAAAATGAAGTTGAGAAGACAACCTACGGATGTTCTTTGCCGGCTGATGGATGGAGGGACCGGAAAGGAAGAACACTTGTAACTATTTATTGAATACTCCCCGAGGAAGTATGTTTATCGAATCAGTGGATGATTCTAGCTATTCACATACAGGTGACAATATGTTCACATTGTTTGATTGATTCATCCAAAAAGTCGGGCCGAAGGATGTCGTTCAAATTGTGACAGATAGTGCTACTAATTACGTTAAAGCCGATAAGTTTACTATTATTACATTACAATAAACTTATAAGGTATTACTTATTGCTAACAATTAGTATTTATTTAAAGGGCAACTTGTGGAAGAAAAATATCAGCTCCGTGTGCAACACATTGCAAAGACTTGATGTTCGAAGACATTTCCAAGTTGCCATATCTGAAAAGACAATTGAGAGGGCGATTGCAGCTAATAGATACATTTACAACCGCACATTGTTATTGAACATGATGAGAGAGTTCACTAGACAAAAAGATATGGTTAGACCAGCAAAGACCGGATTTGCCACCGGTTTCATAACACTGAATTTAGGACTCACAAGAAGAATATAAAAAAGATGTTCACTTTCGAATCATGCACAAAGGCAAATTTTTTAAAGAGGCGGGAGGCAGGCAAACAGCAAATACCATATTGTTGCCATCTTTTTGGAGCAATGTAGATATTGTCGTGAGAGTGGGTTTGCCTTTGTTGGGTGTGCTTCGTTTAGTTATGGAGAGAGAAAGCCTCCCATGGGGAGAGAGAAAGCCTCCCATGGGATATATATATATATATATATATATATATATATATATATATATATATATATATATATATATATATATATATATATATATATATATATATATATATATATATATATGTATATATATAGATTGAGGTTCAATTGAGAACTTTTATGCATCGGGGCACCTCGAGGCACTTTTGTGCATCGGATAATCCACCAAGGGTGCACAAAGGGCATTTAGGGAAAACTAAAGACATGATAATTAATTTATTTCTAAAAATCATTAAATGATAATTAGGAGTTACATTTTGAATTAAAATCTCATATTAACTACATTCCTCATTCTCCTCATCATCTCTCTCTCTCTCTCTTTCTCTCTAATTGTGTTCTTCATGATTTTCTTAGTGATGATGATTTGAAGACGAAGAATAACGATGAACAACGATGATGATGAACATGAACAAGAGAGGTAACCGATGATAATTATGAAGAACATGATGCATAGATGAATGATGAACGATGAATAATGATAATGCATAGATGGATGATGAACAATGACAATGCATAGATGGATGATGAACGATGAACAATGAAAAATGATGATGCATAAATGGACGATGAACAATGACGATGCATAGATGAATGATGAACAAGTTGAATATGATGCATAGCTCAATGAAAAATATGAACGACAAACACGATGCATAAAAAAATGATGAACAAGTTGAACACGATGCATAAATGAATTTTTGTATTTTTTTTTTGTTAAATGCGTCTTTTTTTAACATGATGCATAGATAAACAAGATTAACGATGAAATGCATCGATCCATCATCTTTTTTTGAATTTGTGTAATTTTTGTTAAATTTGGAAATGTATCAATTGAATTTATTTGGCATTTATTATTTGATTATTTGTTGAAATATGAAATTTAATGAGGTATGCACATTCCCCAAAATGCCCTTCCTTGTTTGTTCCTATAATGCACAAGTTGCATAAAATTGTCCAACTATTTACCCTTTTGCCATTAATCTAATCCATACAATTTTTTGATCTAATGGTTGATATGAGTTCTTTTGTACCTCGATGCATAAAAGTTCTCAATTGAACCTCCCTCTATATATATATATATATATATATATATATATATATATATATATATATATATATATATATATATAGGGATGAGATCCATTGTGAACAAGTTATCGTTGTGAACGTTGTGAACAAATAAAAAAAATACATATAATCATTCATATGTATATACAAGTGTTTGTAACATGATTCATATGATTCAAAAGATTCATAGAAATGTCTACAACAAGATTCAGAACAATCAAAAGGTACATAGTGGTTTTTATAACAAGATGCTTACGATTCAACAAAATTCATAAGATTCGATAAATTCATAGGATTCAATAAGATCCAAATGATCCAATAGTATCAATAGGTTAATAGAAGAGTTCGGTAATATTTTCAACAAGATTCATAAGATTCAAAAGCTATTTATGGTTGTTCACAACGAATAAAGTGTTCACAAAAGATCTTTAGTCTATATATATATATATATATATATATATATATATATATATATATATATATATATATATATATATATATATATATATATATATATATATATATATATATGAAGCGACGGATAGGGCAAAGGAGATGATTGCCGCCTCTTTCAAGAACAAATTGGATAAGTATGAACAAATCTTCACCATCATTGATACGAGATGGAATTGCCAATTACATCGACCTTTGCACGCGGTCGTACATTTCTTGAATCCATCTATTTTTTATAACAATCCGCATATAGAAGAGGATTCTGAGGTGATGGAAGGGTTGATGTCATGCATCCGTTAGTTGTCATTGACCGAAGACGAGGTGATGAAGATTCATGTTGAGCTTCCTTTATATAGGACTGCACGAGGGATTTTTGGAGACCCGGCAGCGAAGCAAATGAGAGTAAAACATGCACCAGGTATTATACATATATCTATAAACTATAATTTTTAAGATCTATAATATCGTTTAACCATCAATCTTACTTAGTATTCTTTGATTGTTAATAAATTAGCCGAGTGGTGGAAACAATATGGATCACCAGCACCAACTCTCAGAAAATTTGCGGTGAAGGTGCTGAGTCTTACATGTAGTTCATCCGGTTGTGAACGTAATTGGAGTGTATTTGAACATGTAAGTAACTAAGATTTTGTATTATAAAAAGTAAAAACATACTATAATTTGTACTATTCATATTTTAATACGTGTTAATAGTTATTATATTGTCGTGATACAATTGACCCAATCATCTTTGGATGACACCAATGTTCAAGATCCTAATGAGTGGTTGATGGAAATTTTGGAAGAAGATGCTCCAGTGTTTGATGGTGAAGACTTGACGTGGGGAAATGTTGCGGCTGCTAGCGGGGCGAATGAGGCGCCTTATTCGACAAGAAGGAGTGGGAACAACAGGGGTGTTGGCACATCAACCTCTAGGTCTAAAGGAAAAAACCATTTAAGTAGACGAGCAAAGTGAAGAAAGTGAAGAAGAGAATGATGTTGGAGCTTATAAAGATTATGTGTCGTCGGACGGTGAAGATGAGTCTGACTATGAAGAATTAGATGATCAATGATTGACTTTTAATACTTTTTACTTTTAAGACTTTATTTTGAAGTTAAAATGGCTTTTAGTAGTTTTAAAACTTTATTTTGAAGTTAAAATGTTAAATACATTGAATAGTTTAACGTAATATATATATATATATATATATATATATATATATATATATATATATATATATATATATATATATATATATATATATATATATATATATATATATATATATATATATATATATATATATATTGGTTTTAATACTATATCCTCTAAAAATGAAATTAGCGGGCGCTATCGCTACGTAGCATATAGGTAGCTCGTCGCTATGGTCCGCTATTCGCAATCAACAATTGGGGCTAAATGCCTAAACTCTATTCCAGTAGACTATAACTGGCTTTTAGAAAAAACTAAAAAAAGGTAAACCCCATGCTGTGTGGGTGCCCAAAAATCAATTCATGGAAGAGAGATTACACATGCCCTTGAACTGAATTGCAGGGATGTGCAGCGATCTAAACTGGACCGAACGGAACACTCAAATTAAAACCGAGAGACAAATTATATGTACTTTACCAGGTTATTCACTTTCATGGTTTTTCTCTACTTTATGATGAAAAATACAAAACTAAATCCGAACCAAAATTTCAAGAATCAAAAACAAGAACCGAACTTATACAGGTTTCTGTTCCGGTTAGGTTCACATACATATACGGATCACTTAGGCAAATAAAATTAATAGCTCTACATTTCTTTTACTACATTTTATTAATGCCATGTGTCTTCCTTGTAATGGCTTATAGTATGTACAACTATGCAGTAAGTCAAGCATTAGAAGTTGTACCTTTTTGTTAGACAGAGTAAGTGTTCCCTAGGTTATTTATAGACACTATGTTTTTGATCAAATGAATGAGATATATGGTTTCATTTGGGTTCCAGAAGTTGCTCTTGTGTGAATTGTTGGTTGATACTTATCAGTGGTATCAGAGTTATCATCAACTACATGCATGGAGGATGGATAGAAAGATGAGAGCAAGTAAAACAGAAAGCACGAAAGTTGCAATGAATTAGAAGCAAGTATGGTGGACCTCGAGTCATTGATAAATCTCTATCACAAAGTGGGGTGGATCCTTAGATGGTGTTCAGAGAAGAGAAAAAGAAGAAACTGATTGTTCAAAAGAATAAGCGAGACTCTAAAGCAGTTGTGCTCATGGAGGAGCCACTCTAGAGCAACTATGCTTAGTGCCTTAGTGGAGTAGAAAATCAACGGAAACCAAATTGAAGTAAGAGAGAAATAATTGCTATCTAAATCACCTAATGATTCGAGAACCCTAATCAACCAATCAGGCAATCATTCATTCAAACAGTACGGCCAATTTGAAGGTAAAACATAACAAGCTGTTGTGAAGAACAAGATAGATAAGTCAGGTCTGATTGTTTTGAAGAAATGGAAAGATAAATCATACAGATAACAGATTCTTTACAGATATCAGTTTTCCAGTTTGGGGATTAAGCCAAGAAGCTCAAAAACCCTAATCTATGTAAGTGAATATGATTCCCGGTTTTCTGAAATGTACACTTCCCTGGGTTATCAGGTAGGGGTGTGGGAAACTCGAGACCGGACCGGATCAGACCGGAACTTGTACCATCCGATCCGGTTCTCAGTTCTAGTTTTTAGTAATTTTCAATTCTCGGTTTGATTTGGTCCGGTCCAGCTCTGGACCATTGCACACCCTATATTTGTTCCCCATGAAATTCCATTTGATCTATATGGGACGGACCTTACTAGCATAAGTAAGATGCCACTCTAAGACCAAGAAACATTAATCAATGCTAGCAAGTTAGACAAAGCGATGTATCAGTGTGGATACAAGCCTCCAAAACCGTGTGGTTATTTAAATTCATTTACAACCAAAACCAGCTCACAAGTAGTCAATCCCAATCAGAATAGCCATTCAGAATTATTAAATGAGTCTCTAAAAGTGACTGCCTCTGACCATACGATTGTGTCCCTCACTAGTACTCATTCAGTTCCTTGAGGAGAATTTGAGTTAAATAATCAGCTCCAAAGCTTAATGCGGTGCTAGATAAGTTAAATATATCTTTTCATCAACCGATAGATTTCCCTGATGATCTCCTAGTTTCTGATAGTTTCATTAGTCAGTTCACGATTGGAAGTTTGGACTCTGCTCCTAGGATTGCAACATGATTGAATCTACCAATAAAAATGGATTGGTTGTCACAACAAGATAGTTAAAGGCGAAAAGCGCATCTGAGGTAACCAACCTTGATTAGATATTAAGGCGAGAGGCGCAAAAAAGCAAGAGCCTGAGCTAAGTCTACTAGTAATATTTTCAAGCTAGTTTATATGACATATATTAACATAAAAACATAAATCAAAGGATAATTTAATAATTCTGAACATTATATATAAACATTATACCCTGTATATTAAGATTAATATAGTTCTTAATGATTAAAGACCCAACAAAAAGTAGTCTTAAATGAACATAAACGTAAGTGATTGTACCTTTTTTTAATCCTATAACTATAAAGGTATCATTTCTAATGATAAAGAACTAGAAATGATACCTTTTTAATACTTGATAGCAGACTTATTGTGTTGCACACTGCGAACTAGATTAAATGCAAGGATGATAAAGAACTAGAAAGTTGGATTACTAACCATGCAAGATTACCTTTTGATTTTGTTGCACACTTACAACCCTCGTGATGTGGCATGTAGTGTAGGACAAAGATGCAGAGGAAGAACAAAAGAGGAATCGTAGAAAAGAGACAAGAGGGAGAGGTTTACGTAATTTTTTTACTCTACACTAATCCTTGATATTTACATATTTTCCTTGTTTCCTATTATATTTAATGTTTCCTAATTGACAACCAAGCAACCCATAGTGTTTTAGAAATTTAGAGAAAAAAAAAACAAAGAAAAAACCATACATTGACTAAGGCCATCGCCTCACGCCTTGGGGCCTCAGCGCCTAATCGACTAAGGCCACCGCCTAGCTAATTGTGCCTGGACTTTCCCCAACTAGGCGACTCACTAAAAAACACCTCACCTCATCGCCCAGGCCAGCGCCTTTGACTACACTATCACAGAACCCTCCTCCAGCATTCAAAATGTTGCAATAGTTAGAGTAGGTGAATTTTAAGATCGTCGGCTACTAAATCTATCTAAGCATGTATTTCCTTCACAATATAACCTCATCTTATCCCGCTCTAAAAACATTACCATAAAAAGCTGGAGATGATGCCCTCTATACAAGGATTCCAACATGCTATTCATCAATATACCAGGGATCGTAGACATAATGTTGCAAAACTCGTTAGGCAGTACTCAAGCAACCGGCCAGGGAGTAGCGAGTAATCGGCCATAAATACTCAAATGTAAATATAATTGTTCATAGCACCTAAAGAAATAAGTTTAATAACACTACGTTGATCAATTTTGACCGATTTAGGCTGCGTTTGACCGACTAATTAGGCCGTTTGACCGATTTTTTGGCCGCCCATACCGATTTTTACAGCACTGCCTACACATTTGATTTTATGTCATGCTTGATGGGGCCACATTTTGTATGTATTCATGTACCTCAGCTTCAGAGTGGGAGCTATCGAATTGCATATGCATCGGGCCGAACAAACCAACAACGACAGCCCAGAGTTCTATACAGATGTCTCCAACTCTCTTTCATGATTTCAGATAACCCTATCCAAACTACCATCTTCATAATCCATATTTCCCACATATGTATTTGCCTCAAAATGACCTTTATCATTCCTCCCAAATGATGACTGCTCAATCTCACACCACAGGTGTCATGCTAAGGATGCAAGGAACTCTTGAAGCATATAGCCATGGTATCTCTTATGCAAATCTGTCTAACGATAATCCGATAAAGATATGGTTCGGTATGACATCCGTCTCAAGCAAGGCATCTCTGAGGCACATTTGGGTATCTTACAAAGCATCGAGTATCCCATGTTGTGCAACCAAGATGACTTTGTTGCTCAACAATTTCAATCCTTGAGGACAAGGATTATTTGAAGGAAAGAGCATTGATAACGATCCCTTACGCTAAATAATTTTGGGATAATGTACGCAAAGGCCACCAAAGTATTGAAAAGGTTTCATTAACGCCACCCAAATATTAAAACATCATTACATGCCACACAAGTATCAATTTAGTTTAATTTATGCCAATTCATGTTAAAAATTTATCGAAAACTTATGAAAATGACAAATAATAATTCAAATATAAAATACTTGTTATAGTGAATATATGTTAATATTTTAAATGTACATAAAACGTATAACACACTTAAATCTTTTTTGTTATTATTTTATTATGTTATAAGTTAAAGGTGCTTGTATTATTTTACAATTTTTTGACATGTTTATGGTGAAAATTGGTATAAATGAAAGAAAATTGAAACTTAGACGGTCTATAATGATGTTTTGATAGTTGGACGGCCTTAATGAAACATTTAGAAAACTTAGGTGGCCTCTACATACATTTTGTCACATTTCTTGTAACCTTTTAGTAACGAGGTGTCTTCGAATGGCTTAAGGTATGTAGTAAGTCATGCATTACAACTTGTACATTTTTGTTAGACAGAGTATAAGTTCCATAGGATATGTATCAACACTATGTTTTTGATCAATTGAATGAGAGCCCAAATACTGAAATATAAGATAATATAAGGTCTTACATTTGCACTCGTCTTGTTAGCAGCAGGTTTATAAGGACATGCTGCAGGTGCACGTTCAGGTTTCCGGTATTCCCACCCTAAAATCCTATATACTTTTGACTGAAAGACAATAAAAGTTTTATTCAGACTCATGTTCTGTGAAACGATCAAGAAACATCACATATAAATTACAATAAATTATATATGCATATATACGGGATGGTTCTAGTGAGAATAATAATTCATAAGAACCAATCATGATATCACAGGTCATCAAAATATGGTTGATAAAAATATAGGTTGCAAACAACGACCGACCATAGTTATGTGTCAAATCATGATTGATTCTCATTAATCTCACCAGTATATGCGTTTTCATTAGATCCTAAGTCTATATATGCATACATACAAATACACACACACATACACCTATATGTATGTATGTATGTATGATATGGTTTCAAAAAGTACTACTTTTTTGCAGGACAGCTCGAGGTACCTCCCTAAATGAATTTTATTTTGTTTTTTATCCATGACAATGTATATTACATTACAAATGTGTATATACAAATTCACATAATTTTGTGTTTTGTACGTATAAATAACTTTGTGAAAACATAGAGCTTTTTTATATGTGAATTTCATAGACTTACAAAACCCATTTTATATGTGAAATTTAACATACATACATTTATAATGTTATTATACACACATTACCATCAACAAAAATCAAATTTAAGGTCTCTCAATGTATCCTGCAAAAAATTGATTCTTCCTTGATCCTATTTCCCTATATATACATAAATACATACATACATACATACATACATATATGTGTGTGTGTTTGTGTGTGCGTATCCAATTAATACCATGAGAATGTCAAACAGGAGTGGCAATAGGTTCACGATCGGAACAAGGAAGAGCGGCAGCAAACAAGCGATGCACACCTGCCGTACACACACATAAGTGACTGTAATTAGATGTGTTTGGATAGGATTTATCTCTGGCAACTCAGTACAAGATGAAAAATTAGGGTTCAAAATAGTTGAATCGAAGAACTTGCTGAAAACTTCAGGGAATCTTCACGAATAGGAATAAAAATACCATCTTTGTTTTCTTAGATCGATGTAAGTCGGCCAAGGTTTTCTGTGTCAGAGGGACTGAGCTACCGCTGTACACCGGCGAAGAATAACGCTGCGTTCCTCCTGAAGAAGAAAAAAGTGATATGCGTTTTGTATTTTAACAATTTTAAAAGAAAAAGAATTTTGTCTCTAAATGGACAAAAAAACTGATTTAAAATCAATATTTTAGGTTATTTTGATAGAAATGCTAAAAGAATATTATAAATTTTTAGATGGCGATTGGTTTGTTTGAATTTGAAGAAATCTAATTGCAAATTTGCAATTAATTCTTTTGTTTAGTTCAACTATTAAAAGAAATTGGATTCTTACAAAATTAAAATTTTTCATCGAATGAAGGAAAATGGCATTCATTCATACTATGGATGGAACTGAATTTATTTTAAGAAAAAATGGTTGGTTACAGAAATGGTAACACCCCGTCCCGAACGAAACGAGATGTCTTGCCTAACGTCAAACTATTCACTAACAACCAAATGAACAAAATCCATACTTTTTTTTCAACTATATTAAATTTAACTTATAACAACATTCACTAATTTGTAAACCAATTTTTAACTTTTATTAATAAATAATAACTTATTACCTTAACAAAATGTCATTAGAATTATAACCTAGATTTTTAATTGAAGATCAATGTATACTACTAACAATCATTGTGTATTAACTAAAATAAACTAGGTACAAGATAGTCTAAGTCCTCCGGTGAGAGTAATTCCGAGCACACGTCTCATCTTTATCCTTGAAGTACCTGCCAGAAAGAAAACACAGCATGAGTCAAACGTCTAGTACGGAGATTGAATACAAGTACAAATGTATATTTCAAGGATTAATTGATATTTTAAAAATAGATTTTCGTTTAGAAAAAAATCTCCTCAAAACCATATTAGACAAAAAAAAAAATACAGGCTGAAGCAAAAATGGCTAGGTTATTTTTACCGAGCGGCTTAACGCAAATGTGTAATAATCAATATCATACAAAAGACTACAGTTGGTGCACCACCTTGGTGCATCTGGTTCAAAAGGAGTGTATGACATTACACTACGCTTCCGCGAAACACATAAAATCCTCGGATGCATCCATACGCCCCCTGAAATAATCAAAAGCTCATTCCCGAGCTAACAGCATCCCAATCAATCGCCATAATCAATCATCACATCACCATCAACCATCACAATCAACCATCATAATCAATCATTATATGAAACAAAAGGAAGACGTTGTAACCGATCACACTGTTACGACTTTGTCATGGCTTGGTGTCGCAATAGCACGTATGTGGTACCTTCACAGGTAGTTCACTCGGTAATCCTATCTCCTGTCTACTGTCTAGAATTCACGCGTAACAAATGTCAATTTGAGTTTTTCAAAATACAGTAATCATAATAACACAAACGCCCACATTTCACATTATAACATCAAGACCCAATATATTTGTCATGAGAATATCAATTTTCAAAAATAATGTTTCTGCAAAGGTTTGTGAGTGTTTAAAACGATATTTGCTTTTGACAAAGAAACTGACATGCGAGATATAAAAATTTGACTGTCAAAATTTTCATGCAATGCACACAATGACAACTCAAGAGTAATGTTGAAAGAAGTACGGACTCCGAACCTGAATGTCCGCTAACAATCTCACAATCAATAGAATCTCTAATGTCTCAACAAAATCTATGGCGAAATAACATAATCACATATAAGCAGGGTCGGTCCGAAGCATTTTCATGCTCAGGGCGACATAAGAAAATAATGCCCTCTCAACGGCAATTATTTTTAATATAACTTCTTTCCAATGTTCAATGTTTTTCATTATAAGTTCTTGTAACTCTTTATCAATTGTTTGATTTGTATTTAATCTGAGCTGCAACTTACGTAAGTCCTTAAATTAGTTAGTCATATGATCTCATAGATGTTTAAACAAGTTGTAAGAATATAAAGATAACATCTATTTAAGTTTTTTCTTTCTTTTGTTTTCTTCTTATTCTTCTTGTAATCTTGTAATTATTTCTAGTAGAATTCTTATTGAAAAAGCAAGATGGTGAAGTGTTAGAAGTCAAACACACTCCACGCTTTTCAAGCCAAGGCCTCAAAAGCTTAACAGATACTTCCTAAAGTAGAAAAATGTTGGTGCTAATTCCAACTGTGAAATAGGCTCAGGGTTTGCATTTTGGCATGTTTTGTTTCAGCATCAGACATAAATAGTGCATTGAAATAATACTTTTAGCGTTCAAGAACTTACTTTGCTTTGTCAGGTAGAACATCTCTTAACCATTCAAGATCAATGTTTTTGTGGTCTCTTACTAGCCGGTCAAGCAAGTCCTCTTTCAATGCATTAATCAGAACTTCAAAAGTTGTACTGGTTAAGGACTTCGAGCGGCGGTCATCATTTTCTTTCTTTTGTTTTCTTCTTATTCTTCTTGCAATCTTGTTATCCAATCAACAACAATCAACACAACCATGAGTCCATTGTTAACACCAACAAATTAAAGAAACAAAAAACCAAATTTAATAATTAACCCCAAAACAAACAACTAATAAATAACACAATAACCCATTAAGCAATAAACATTATATTAGTAATTAACTAACACAATGAACCAATTGACAACAAATCTACAAAACCAGGGCTGCCATAGTTACCAAATAACTTGAAGAACAACTAATAAGAATCATCCATTACCCTTGAAAAGAAAACAAATTTAAGAAACGCAACCAATGATTACAGAACCGTAGCAACTTTACAAAAATGTAGGTTAGACATTGGGTGCATAAATCAGGTCAACAAAAAAATATATAAACCGGACATATTATTTTCATACCTTACTAGGAATCGAACCCCTTTTGCGTTTTAGATGATTCTCGATGGCAATACCGGTGCACCGCACCGTAGCAGATGCATCGATCAGTCAGCAATGGATTAGCAGCAAAATTACATATGCAGATGCGTGGATAAAGAACTAGATGGCAGCAGATTGACTGATGAAAGAAGATGTGTTGGTCGATGACCGATGGGAAGAAAGGTAGAAAGCGTCAAGCGTGGAACTGTGGAAGAATGACAAGAACTTGATGCCATCTTCATATTTTCCATAACAAACTCGGCGCGACTTTTGCTATCCATGACTCTTCGACTTTCCCTCTCCTTGACATTTCTGCTTTTCCCTCTCCTTGAATGTTCGTCTTTTCCTTCCCCATCTCTTCTGCGTTGGTGTTGCGTGCCCACATATTCACATAACCGTGTTATAGTAAGGCCCACAAATAAATCAAAAATAGGCCTAGTATAAGCTATATTGGGCTAAATTGTTGATGCCCCTAATGTTTTGATGCCCTGGGCCAAAGCCCAGACAGCCCCCCCTATTGGGCCGGCCCTGCATATAAAGATTTCGACTACCTAGTTTAATATTATTTCCTAAATCCCAAACCATTTATATAGTTTATTATATTTATAAACCTTAGGGTTATTGTTATTATTCATTTGTAGTTTGGTTCCATTAAATAACTTTATTCTAGAATAATTATTAAAATATATTCTGTAGATAATTTAACGCTTAAAATTTATCTTTCAGATGTACCCAAAAGTTACAAGTAGTAAAATAAGTTTCAAATCATTTATAGAAAATTATTCGAGTTGTCAAAATATTTAAAATGTGTTCAAATATGTAAGAAGTTGATTTCGAAGCATTTTATAGTTTTCAAAAGGCAAGACTAGCAATGTAACAGTAGATTACAAACTTTTAAGGAAAATTTTAAATTGTTATTAAGTATATTAATTGTTTAAGTTTTAATTAATAAATGAACATTTAAGGAGTAATAAAAGAAGAATTTTTTTTATAAAATGCCCAACATACACACACATCACACGCACTCACGCGGGTCAAAGATAGAACCAGTCCATCCGGGTCGACCCACCAGCAGCAACCCCTTTTGAAACTCGACGACGACCTTCGTCGGAAAAATGTGAAATTACACCACTAACGACCGAGTTATACTATGTATTATATGAAACACCCTTCCAACTAATATAGATTTTTCACGAACAATTAAGGATAAAATACTTGCGGAATTGAGGTCAAATTTAAAATTTTCATAGCAATAGCTATCAACATGATTCTCCCCACTTTGCTACCTAATAACGAGCAAAGTGTGGTGAATCATAGATCAAAGTAGTTGGGGTTACAATTTCTAAACATCCAAAATACATGACCAAGAATAGAAGCTAAGTCCATTCACATGTGTATACCAAAACGGGAGTCCACTAAATCCCCCACCCAAAGCTTTATCAAAGTTATACCAAAACAATGGAGCCGCTAGTCAAGCTCCAATCCACTATCAAGATGGTCCAACGTGACCCTTTCCTTTACCTGAAAAGGTTAACAACTAAAGGGTCAACAAAGTTGGGTGAGTTGATAGATTAGCAAGGATACATAATATACATGCATGCAACAATAATCAACGAGTATGTTCAATAACCAATATGATCGAGTACTCAATTTAGGCTTAGAGCTAACCCAACATATTGCTCAATTTACGATTAGAGCTAGCCCAACATATTGCTCAATTTATGCTTAGAGCTAGCCCAACATATTGCTCAATTTAGCCTTAAAACTAGCCCAATACATTGTGCAATTTAGACTTAGAGCTAGTCCAAAGTAGTGCCCAATATAGACTTAAAGCTAGTCCAAAGTAGTGCTCAATTTAGACTTAGAGCTAGTCCAACATAATCCATGGATATCCAGGTGAGGTCAAATGAAACATATCAAGTTTGGTGAGGCCCAAGGTGCCTCACATAAGCCAAAGAATCATACATGTGAGAATTGAGAATAAATATGCATCTACTATAAAAAAAAACCAACAATTAGCTCAATATTGTGTTCAACAAGGTAAAACAACAAGATACATGGTCATTGTGTAATACTAATGCTAGAACTCATAGTGATTGATTTAATAAGATTCCAAAGCCTTCCAATGATATTACAATAGTTCCGAGAATGGCTAAAGCTTGCAATCAAGACCCTTTCGACTCAATTCACCTAAAAGCATACACAACGCGTACGCGTAAGCTACTAAACACGAGATAAGCCCCTAAGAGTGGGATAAGAGTAATGAGACATCAAACCGAAAGCAATAAGTCCATATGAGGCCCTATGAGTTCCAGAATTGATCAAAGGCCCTCAAACCCCTTATACACATATTTTAGAGGTGGATTGCAAGTATAAGACCCAAGCATCAACCCCCAACCAAGCAAAATCAATTTTGGGACAGAAACATGGTAAGGGCGTGACCTAGGGGGTGGTCACACCATAACCACTGCTGGTTCAGCCTGACTCCTCATTTTCTTGACATTAATGCACCTCAACCCCCAAAACTTCCATAAATGCTTTTGTAACTTTAGAGGGACTTTACCAACAATATTTATAGCATATTAAGGTCACTTTAACACCTCTAAACATATTAGAATCATTTCATAACATTCCATGATTCCATGGAACTCATATGAACTCCAATTGAGTTCATAAGTAAACATAAACCCAAACCGACAACAACAAGCCTCAATTGAACTTGTATTCTATTCCTTTTAACTCCATAGAAATATTAGACATATTTAGGTTACGTTAAGCATTCAATTAATATTTAAACATTAAAAATCAATTCCATATTTCTCATTGTGGCATTTCACCAAACACGTGGTGTGCGGTTTAGACTTAAGACACCAAGTTGAGTCTTTGCACATGATTTGTGTTATCTGATGCATGGAAACACTTTAATAACATAAATACATACTTTCTAAACACATTAGAATCATTACATAACAAACTATGATTCTGTATAATTCAGAAGAACTCCATTTGAGTTCTTGAACAGTCTAACACCCTAACCAAGCCTTTAAAACTCCAAATGAGTTTCTACTTGTTTACATTCAGTTCCATTGCAATATATAATCTATTTGGTTCGTAATTTATCATAAAACATGCAAGAACATTGGAAATCAATTCCATTCACCATTGGAGCTCAAATGGACCTCCAATTTGGATACTACTCCTAATTTGCCACTTCAAAACTCCAAATGCGTTTATACTTTATTCTAATAAATTTCTAATAAATATTAACATATTTGGACATAACTCGTAACAACCCAAATCAACTCCCATACACCATTGGAGCTCAAATGGAGCTCCAACTTGGGTTTTCACTCCACATCACCAACTCAACCCAATCAATCACATATTTATGACTCAAATCCATTTATAAACCATAAACATTAACATACACTTGATATTTGAGTCATTTACCAACTCATTCTAACACACCCATTTAGGGTTGTGCTCTTTAAAATGAAGAACTAGGAAGGAAAGCAAGGAAGAGATAAAGGGGGTGATATACCTTCATTGAAGCTTCAAATATCAAGGATTAGCCTTCAATCTTGCAAATCTTTGATCAAGAATTTCAAGCCCTAGACCTTTTTCTCCTTTTCTCTTCAACTCTTGCAAGAAACACTAAGTGTGTGTGGTGTGTGCATATGAACGATTTTTAAGAGGAAGGAGGGGGAGGTTTCGCCCTTTTGTCACCTTGCCCCTCCAACTTAACTCTCACACACAAAAGAACCCTCCCCTAAACATCTTTTTATTTAAAATGCAACCACAATGCTATAGTTTGCATTTATTTAACAATTCAATACCCAAATGAGTAGTTTTGACATAAATATACTAAATGTATTCAAACACCACATTAATCACTTCTTATGTCGTTAACTAATCCTCGTTTAATTGTGTTACAAATTTTGGGGTGTTACAATTCCTCCCCACTTAAAAGGATTCCGCCCACGGAATCAAATCTTTTCAAACAAGGTCGCGTACTTGGCTTTCATTTCGGCTTTCGTCTCTTAAGTCATTAAAGACCCACGATGATGGTTCCAACGAACCAACACCATCCCAATCCCTTTATTTCTCAAATTAGTGACTTTTCAATTCACTGCTCGGTCATACACCGAGGCATCGTTTCATGGGTTTTCATACTGTTTATACCCAAAGTCAATTATGGGTACTACATACATTAGTATCCATTACTAACTATACAAAGTTTTAGATTTAATCACCGTATGTGATTTTATAAGTATGCATCTTTTAATCTGTTTTTAACTTTCTGTGATGTTATAACATATTTTCAACTTGATATTTCATATTATTCTATTTCAAGTTATCAATATGGAGATATTCATCAACTATCTGCTATGTGATTTTCATGTGAATCACTATACTATTCATTATATAGTAATATAACTCAAATAAACCATTTACACTTTACCCGTTTATGCTAAATTTTTAGCATATCACATTTTTACATCCCTATGACTTTCAGTTGACAAGTTTTACTAATAAGACTCATATGATTTTAAAATGTTCACAGGGTTGATAATCTTCCCCCACTAAAATGAGCACCCATGGAGGCTCGGTCAACTATATTAGTCACTTCCATTGACAAAACTCATTACTTCACACAGGCGACAATATATAATTAATACTCAATAAATAGATATATTAAAATATGTTAGTTTGTCATGCAGTAAGTGCATAAAAGAGTCTGACATACATGCATAGACTAGTGACTCCTCATTGTGTCATTTTCAAAAGCAAGCACTTTTACCTACTCAACATTAAAACCATAAAATGTCACTCATGCTTAAATCATTATCCAAGGTTGTGATCATACCACATAATTATTTTTCTTGTCACATAAGACGAGGCCAAACCACATCATTAGCCAAGACATATAAAATGACCATAGACAAATCGTCCAAATATGAACTCAACCATTTCACCCATAAAGTCATCACATATGAGACATTTTGTATTGAGTTTGAAGTCAAGTTTACCCAATATATGCACCTTGGAATGGTTGTTAAAGAATCACAAGAGGCAATATGCGAGTGTCTAATTAGGATATAATTCATTTCAAGTGCTACATGTATCAATTAGTCACTTAGCCTTTAGTGATTTTTATAAATACTAGTATTCAATAAGGTTATCTTTAACTTTAAGATTATTATGCATTTTTAAGGGACTAAACATGAGTACCAACCATCTTTGTTATACATACATGTGTTATCATGTTTGTCCAAAATACTGCTAGTTTTTCTACGTTACCAGGTGTGTATCCTACCATTAGGATTAATATTTCGATTTCATATTCTGATTATTCATTCGCGTAACTATGTAAGCATAAGGTCTAAGAGATTAACTTATTCGTTTAAATGAAATTTATGTACTCAACAATTTCATACTAATCATCCATATTCTGCAATTTGAGTTTTAAATCTTTTCTTTATTGTCTATTTAGTTGTCTAATACTTTCAGATAGCAACTTTTGTTAACACTTAGTTTAATTCAAATCCATTTTATGTACATGTGTCGCATCACCAATATTCAATTATTCAAACCCATATAATTATTATTTTCGAAGAACCCCAAATCTCCAGCTACTACTTTATGCCAATAAGTTTCCATTTAATATATATGACTCTTCTTAATATACAATACAAAAGGTGTCAATAATTATTATTTGCATAATGTCACATTAAGTTAGACAGTTGTTCTAAACAACTCTTATTTAATACTCATATCATGGCACCAATCAATACTTAATTTATTTATATTGTTGCACTTCAAATTGCGCTTCTCATTCCACATGTATAACTATTGATAATTATTTGTCCTCGATTGTATGGTGTACCTTCAACAATGGCTTTACTTCATTGCTCTCATTTCAGGCATTAGGCTTAATCCATCTTTATACAGGTAAGATACAACTACTTTTAGGTCATCATAACTTAACAACATAAAAAATTTTCAACATTTTTCGAAATAAAATATGAGAGTAATAACATCCCTCATCATAGGTCGTCACATGACCAATTCTCTCCTATGTGGAGTATCACAAGTAACCGAGTAATGAAACATATTAATATTTAATGCTCATAGTGTACTTACTTCCCTCATACATTATCAAAACAAAATCAGTTGTTACCAAGGTAATATAGTTAAAATGTAAGAAATTATGATCATTAATTAACTTACCACCCTTTTATAAGGTGATAATTTAGCATGCGTTCATCTCATATTCAAAGATCATATGGCAACTAATATGATCAACCTCAACTAAAACACAACAAATATAACAATACATTAACATATGCAATTGTAGATTATACAATCAAGGTTCAGTTCATAAATCATGCATGCTTGAAATTACATTAGCATACTCCAATGGTTCATATAGTTCATGTCAAAACATGTAAATACAAACAAAGCATATATATGCAAGTAACAGAGCTGTTACTTGAATGCTCAAATAACAATCTGAATGTTCAAAAATACATGTAACATGTCAAATAATATCTCAATGAACATAATTCTGCATATAACAAACAACAATCTACTACTCATGTTCACATGACAACTAACTTGTCAATGTTCTTGTAATGATTCATATATAGTTGCATCCTATAACATATGGATATTTGTCATAATCAAATAAGTCACCCAAGATGACTAATTAATACACTTTTCTTGTCATTATTTTATTCACGTATGATCCTCCACAACATATATCATCATCTATTCATAGTTCAAATATAAATGTCATTACATTTCTATCCGACATTTCTATACTATTGTGTAGTTCATACACTTGAGTTTATCATGATCAACCCACCAATGATGGGGGTAACCACTTATATTAACATGCCAAAAACCTCACATAACTCATATTTATTATTAAGTTTTCAACTTTTTATGTTTTCTCATTTTTCTTTTTAGAAAGTCAACATTTCATTAACCATATAGGGTCTACACCAAGATCCTTAAAATGTGACCCCACTTGTCAATAACATTTGTTTCCCTGTTATTTGATTCTTCTCCAGTCTAGAACCATTATGATGTCATACATATTATCAATGATCTTATCCGTTAATAAGATCTTTGTACATAACTTAGTAGAAAACATTTTCATGACTTACTCCTTTTGACATAAAGAGTCACTCATAATCGTAGTTCTAGATCACAAAATCTATACTAATTATGCTTAAGAAATTATATACATTCCATGCTTTTTCATTCTTTGAAATACTTAATACTCCTCAAAATATGTCGAATATGTCATTATCTTACATGAAAGATTTCACAATTGAGTAAGCCAAATAGTGGAGACAACACGAGTTTTGTCCATAAATGTCATAAATTTTAACATAATCCAACATTACACATATTAGCTAGATTACGAGGATTTAAAGATATACACAAGAACTTATACATCACATTATAGACTTATGGTCTACCCATTATATTCCCATCCTAGGCCGAATTCAATCTAAAGATTGTTTTACCAGTGTTGCCTAGGTGGGTCAATACCAGCATCTGAAACTGCATTCAGTGTTGAGATCGTTGACTATACTCAATCAATAAACATAGGCTCTGATACAACACTGATATAGTCAATTATATGTATATTTTATTGGCGATATCCATGGACTTTTACGTAGAATATTTGCATGGATTTGATGGGTTTTATGGTTAAACGTATATTTATTGTTCGTCTCTTGTTTTAGCTAGGTTCAGGAAGAAATGAAAGAAATTGGCTATCATGCGTTTGTTTCGTATTTTGGCCATATCTCTCTCATACGAACTCGGATTCAGGCGATTCAAAAGCCCAGACGAAGAGGAGATATGGGGCTACAACTTTCATGTTTTGAGTTTTGGCCAAAAAAGTGATAGGCACGGCGTGCCCTTAAAAAGGCACGGCATGCCCTCCCAGGCACACCATGCTTCCTTTTTCATGACATGTTTTCGAGAGCTCCAAGCATTAAGGCACGGTGTGCCTACTTTTAGGCACGGCGTGCCCTCCTGAAAACCATCATTTCAGAGATATTTTTGAGCCAATTAGAGGACGACAACACATAGGCACGGCGTGCCTTACTTTTAGGCACGGCGTGCCCTCCTCTGGCTATAAAAACTCATGAATCTTTGCATTTTTTCATTCTTGGACGATTTCTCCACTTCACATACGTAAAAATACTCTATTGGGAGAGGAAGGAAGCTCATTTGGGCCATTTTGGGAAGAAATCTTGAAGGGAAACATCTCTACAACGTCGGGAATCATCGATAGGGGAGTTTTCACATCTCTAACTCGTTTGGTTATGTGTCATCTTTCTATGTTTATGATGAACAAGTTGTATTTCTCCATTTCTATGGAGTAATTGTTTTGTAATCATGTGGATTTGTAAACCCTAAACATTGGATGGTTGTATTTTTTGTTGAATGAATATCATTGTTGTTTCTCGTTTTGAAAGAAGATTTATAGCTTTGATTATGTATTTACTTGTGTTTACCATAAATACTTGATTTTCCACAATGTGAGTTGGGTTTAACTAGTATTTGTTCTTAATGAAATAATGTGTTTGTTTCATTGAGTCTTTTAAGCTTGTGAGAGTAAAAAGGGTAAAACTTGCATGTATTTAATTAAGGTTATAACATCGTTTATATTGTTGATGTGAGTCTCGATTTAGACAGTGTTTTGACTTGTGAGATGATAAACATCTTTCATAGCAAGAAACTATATGTAAGTATTCAGATTGCATTTTCGGTAATAAGAATATATTTGAGTGATCTTTATATTTCTATTATTGATTGTGGGATGATGAAATTATAGTTGAGTGATCTTTATAATTTTATTGTCATTACTTGCATTGCAATTTGTGATAGATCGGTAGTTGAGTGATCTTTGCTTACTTATCATTAATTGTATATTTTAAGGAGTTGATTCATATTTGAGTGATCTTTATGGTTTTACTTCTTATATTCACAATATAGTTATTCCAATGGATTGTATTGTTTGGTCATCCAATGTTTAGGGGGCGCAATCCCACATGATTACCCTTTTCAAGATTGTTTTTCCAAAACTTCTTGTTCTAATAGTATATTGACTGTTGAAGTGTGTTATTTGTTCTTGAATCTAAGTTTACTTTACAAAACTATCCACTTATAATCATCACTAACCATTAACTGACGGTTACTATCATTATCCACCAATTGTCCCTGAGTTCGACAACCCGGACTTACCTAAGCTATATTAGCAAACGATAGGTAATACTTGCCTATTTGTCCGCTAGTTCCAGTTTAGTTAATCATGTTCTTTATTTTATATTAAAACCAAGGTGTGTAGCGGCATATCAAGTTTTTGGTGCCGCTGCCGGGGACAAGCAGTGTGGTTTTGAGGACAGCCTAACGTTTCTCGTTAGTATATAAAAAATAAAAATAAAAAATTTATATTTAAAAATCCAAGTGTGGGAATTATTTTTCATGTACATAGAATTCCTATACACTTTATTTTTGTTGTCTTTATATCGTAGTTTATTTGTAAGTTTAATTTCTCTTTATTTTGTCGTATTTTGTTTGGTTTGTTTTGTGTAGGATGGATCATAGGTTTGAGTTGTATGAAGGTACCTATGACGCAAGGTATTGTCAAGAGGAGATCAACATTGACCACCCAACCAATCCCACCTCTTCACAATATCAATTCGAGAATGTATATCAATCTTCATACATATCCTCCACTCAACACTACCAAAGTCAAGACACCCAATATTCCTACCAAACTCCATCACAATATCAACCTGAGATAGAGTCAAGCTTGGAGGATCTATTTCATCAGTGCCAGATGAGCCTCCGTTACCAACGAAGCGTTTCAGAAATCCTTGACAACCTCATGAGACAAAGGAGTCAAATGGATGAATTACGTACGGAAGAGCCATCTGAAAGTAGTTCAAGCAATGTAGAGGAGAGCAATGAAAAAGAAGAGCACGTCCACATTCATGACGCCGTATTTAGTGATTCAGATGATGATGTTGAATGTGTCTATGATGAAACTTCTTTACATGCTCTTCCGGTCATCAAAACTTCGGAGACATTAATGGACAAGGTGCACATCCTAAGCCCACAAAATCTTGCACACGTCCCACCTTCGATTATCGATGATGAGACTGAAGATGACTTCAATCCCGAAAGGGATTTAGAAGAGCTTGCTCGACTACTTGGTGTTGATATGCCTACACTTATATACAATGAGGGAGTTGACTCTGACCTTTTTGATGAACTTTTATTTATATATGTTGATGTTGTGACACCATCGCCTGTCTTTGAAAGTACTAATTCTTCGATGGATTTTTTGGAGATGCAGGTTAGTGATACTAGGAGTCTTGACTCACAACTACCAAAGGAACTTCATAACCCTCCAGCGCTGAAACGTAAACATTTATATATTGATGGAGGTAGTAAGGGTAAGAAGTGCAAGACTAAAACGTTTAAAATTATATTTTGCACTCAACTAAAAGGTACGCCTTTTACCCTTTTCATTCCTTTGAAAGTTACGCTAAGTGGGATAGGGTCAAGCTAGGGACCCTATAAACAAGCGCTTCTTGGGAGGCAACCCAAGCGATTTACTTTTTCTTGTCATTGTAGTTTAGTTTAGCTTGTATTTATGTTGTTGTTTTGATAGTTTTGGCAATCCCTTCCTCTAAGGATATATTGCATTGCACAGAGTCGGCTGCACACTTCGCTCCAACTCTACATGCTTGCAAAATTTTGGTTGGCTATCCTTTGAGCTCTCCTCTTCCACGCACTCAGGAAGTCTTTTTCCTTCCTTTCACTTACATGCTTGCACGATTATATTGTCCATTTTGTTTCATTGAGGACAATGAAATACTTAAGTGTGGGAATATGGGTTAGAACTCTAACCAATATGTGATTTTGCTTGCCCCTTAGGAAATTTTGCTGGACATGTTTATTATATGTTCAATTTGGCCAAAAATTTTAAAAATTCAATTCTCGAATAGGTTTTAGATCTATTTGCATAATTGATTTTTACGAGTTAAATGGAAAGCTTAAAGTAGGACCTCTAGTTTGAATTCTCTTATGAACTTGATATTGCTACATGATCTTGTTGTTTGGACCAAAGTTGGATTTTGCACATTATAGCCCTACATGTCATTTCATTTCGTGAGTTTTGAGCCGTTTCGAGCATTCATGAATATTTTATTGCTCATGTTTCGATTGATTATGTGTGCATGCCATTTGTTATTCTTATTCTAGAACTTGCCATAAAGATTCTTTTTGAAAATACGATTTTGAGATGATGCAGTCGTGTGATAGAGGCATTTAGGATTTCCCAAACATCAGCCTTTTCTTTTTTCCTTTACACCTACATATCCATTAGTTAGCCACTTTTGAGCCTTAACCTTTTTTTTTTAATGACAACCATCTTTTTGTTTAGTCATATTTATCCTTTTTTTCTTTAGTTAACCCTAGCCTACGTTCGTGCCCCCATTTCAAGTTGAAACGTGAATTAATGAGAGGAATAGTTAGCCACAAGTAAAAAAAAAAAGAAAGAAAGAAAAAAAAAGCAACAATAATTGAGCTACTTAAGACCCACTCGTAAAAGGCAAATTCGTGGAAAGCTTCTAGCAAAGTAGTCTCATAATTCAATAAAAATCAAAGATTGCTCATTCCTATCTATTTTGTATTATAGAGACGTTTCTTGATGGTACGAACTTAAGGCTATTTCACACCACCTTTCCAAAAATTTCTCACCTTACCCTTAGCCCAATTTTGCCCTTTTTGAAGTCCTCTTGATGATTGCATCGTTTCAATTCAAGTGTTGGAATTTTGATCTTTTGGCAAGCTTATGGTAAGTAATTGTGACAAATTGTGCATTTGAGTGTTTTGTTTAAGCCTAAACACCGAGGGTAGAGAGCTTCAGTTAGTGAGGTGTTTAAGTCTCACTTTGGTCTGGATTCATCAGGTTGTTTTATGTATAGTTGTTTCGGTGCCAGTAGAGAATTCAAGGTTTTGTTCCTATTATTTAATGCTTTGCACTTTCCGCCACTAAGTCTTTAATGCTTTTAGATCTCTACAATATTTGTGAATTGATGATCACGTTAAAAGCCAATGAGTTCTTTTCGTAAGCGTGTTAATTGACCGAATTTGCTTGAGGGCAAGCAAAGGTTAAGTGTGGGAATAATTGATATAGCCAATTATATGTATATTTTATTGGCGATATCCATGGACTTTTACGTAGAATATTTGCATGGATTTGATGGGTTTTATGGTTAAATGTATATTTATCGTTCGTCTCTTGTTTTGGCTAGGTTCAGGAAGAAATGAAATAAATTGGCTGTCATGCGTTTGTTTCGTATTTTGGCCATATCTCTCTCATACGAACTCGGATTCAAGCGATTCAAAAGCCCAGACGAAGAGGAGACATGGGGCTACAACTTTCATGTTTTGAGTTTTGGCCAAAAAAGTGATGGGCACGGCGTGCCCTTAAAAAGGCACGGCATGCCCTCCCAGGCACACCATGCTTCCTTTTTCATGACATGTTTTCGAGAGCTCCAAGCATTAAGGCACGGTGTGCCTACTTTTAGGCACGGCGTGCCCTCCTGAAAACCATCATTTCAGAGATATTTTTGAGCCAATTAGAGGACGACAACACATAGGCACGGCGTGCCTTACTTTTAGGCACGGCGTGCCCTCCTCTGGCTATAAAAACTCATGAATCTTTGCATTTTTTCATTCTTGGACGATTTCTCCACTTCACATACGTAAAAATACTCTATTGGGAGAGGAAGGAAGCTCATTTGGGCCATTTTGGGAAGAAATCTTGAAGGGAAACATCTCTACAACGTCGGGAATCATCGATAGGGGAGTTTTCACATCTCTAACTCGTTTGGTTATGTGTCATCTTTCTATGTTTATGATGAACAAGTTGTATTTCTCCATTTCTATGGAGTAATTGTTTTGTAATCATGTGGATGTGTAAACCCTAAACATTGGATGGTTGTATTTTTTGTTGGATGAATATCATTGTTGTTTCTCGTTTTGAAAGAAGATTTATAGCTTTGATTATGTATTTACTTGTGTTTATCATAAATACTTGATTTTCCACAATGTGAGTTGGGTTTAACTAGTATTTGTTCTTAATGAAATAATGTGTTTGTTTCATTGAGTCTTTTAAGCTTGTGAGAGTAAAAAGGGTAAAACTTGCATATATTTAATTAAGGTTATAACATCGTTTATATTGTTGATGTGAGTCTCGATTTAGACAGTGTTTTGACTTGTGAGATGATAAACATCTTTCATAGCAAGAAACTATATGTAAGTATTCAGATTGCATTTTCGGTAATAAGAATATATTTGAGTGATCTTTATATTTTTATTATTGATTGTGGGATGATGAAATTATAGTTGAGTGATCTTTATAATTTTATTGTCATTACTTGCATTGCAATTTGTGATAGATCGGTAGTAGAGTGATCTTTGCTTACTTATCATTAATTGTATATTTTAAGGAGTTGATTCATATTTGAGTGATCTTTATGGTTTTACTTCTTATATTCACAAGATAGTTATTCCAATGGATTGTATTGTTTGGTCATCCAATGTTTAGGGGGCGCAATCCCACATGATTACCCTTTTCAAGATTGTTTTTCCAAAACTTCTTGTTCTAATAGTATATTGACTGTTGAAGTGTGTTATTTGTTCTTGAATCTAAGTTTACTTTACAAAACTATCCACTTATAATCATCACTAACCATTAACTGACGGTTACTATCATTATCCACCAATTGTCCCTGAGTTCGACAACCCGGACTTACCTATGCTATATTAGCAAACGATAGGTAATACTTGCCTATTTGTCCGCTAGTTCCAGTTTAGTTAATCCTGTTCTTTATTTTATATTAAAACCAAGGTGTGCTAGCGGCATATCAAACACCCTTCCAACTAATATAGATGTTTCACAAACAATTAACTATAAATACTTGCGGAATCAAGGTCAAATTTAAAATTTTCATAAAAATAGTCATCAACATGATTCTCACCACTTTGCTATCTAATAAAGAGAAAAGTGTGGTGAATCTTTATATATAATAAAGAAGAACACTTCTTGCCACATGTCATCATATTAAACATTAACTTTTTGATTTTCCCTCCTAAACTTCCTTAATTACTTTCTTAAATATTGTAATTCATTGACAAATTAAAATTTATTTCCTTCAATTTTTTTAAATTTAAATATCAATCAACCAACTACATTTCAATAAATAAAACTATTTATATTAAAATCAAAACTATATTTTAATAAAACATTCAATTTTTTCTTAATTTGTTATTTTTTGTTGATAAATTGTTTATTTAAATTATAACTATATTTTAATAAATATCTATTAACCATAATATTAATACTAATAAAATCTTTTATATGTATTTATTTAAAAGTCAATATTAATAAGTTTTTTGGACAGAGATTTATATACTTTATTATTTCATAGTATTTTAATAACTCATTTACAGTAGTTTATCATTAGTATTTTAAGATATTATTTATATTTATAATAAAATTTAAGTTTATATACATGTTTTAGAAAATAATGAATTATTATAATCCGTGTATTACACGGGATAATAAACTAGTCATAGATCAAAGTAGTTGGGGTTACAATATCTAAACATCCAAAATACATGACCATAAATAGAAGCTAAGTCCATTCACATGTGTATACCAAAATGGGAGTCCACTAAATCCCCACCCAAAGCTTTGAGAAAGCTATACCAAACCAATGGAGCCGCTAGTCAAGCTCCAATCCACTATCAAGGTGGTCCAGCGTGACCCTTTCCTTTGCCTGAAAATGTTAACAACTAAATGATAAAAAAAAAAGTTGAGTGAGTAGCTAAATTAGTAAGGATACAAAATATACATGCATACAAGAATAATCAACGAGTATGTTCAATAACCAATATGATCGAATGCTCAATTTAGACTTAGAGCTAGCCCAACATATTGCTCAATTTATGCTTAGAGCTAGCTGATGTGCCGCTAGCACACCTTGGTTTTAATATAAAAAAAAGAACGGGACTAACAATAGACAACTATTACCTATCGTTTTCTAGCATAGCTTTGGTAAGTCCGGGTTGTCGAACTCATGGACAATTGGTGGATGATGATAATGAACTGTCTAGTTGATGGTTTGTGATGATTATAAGTGGATAGTTTTGGAAAGTAAACTTAGATTCAAGAACAAAATAACACTTCAATGGCCAAGATACTATTAGAACAAGAAGTTTTGGAAAGACAATCTTGAAAAGGGTAATCACGTGGGAATGCTCCCCCTAAACACTGGATGACTAAACATTACAATCAGTTGGATTAACTATCATACAAATTCAAGAAGTAAACCATAAAGATCACTCAAATATGAATTCACTCCTTAAAATTTACAACTAATGATAAGTAAGCAAAGATCACTCAACTACCAACTTATCACAAATTGCAATGCAAGTAATGACAATAAAATTATAAAGATCACTCAACTATAATTTCATCATTCCACAATCAATAATAAAAATATAATGATCCCTCAAATATATATTCATTACTGAAAAGTGAAATCTGAATACTCACATATAGTTTTTCTTGCTACGAAAGGTGTTTATCATCTCACAAATCAAAACACTGTCTAAATCGAGACTCACATCAACAATATAAAAGATGTTATAACCTTATTAAATACATGCAAGTTTTACCCTTTTTACTTTCACAAGCTTAAAAGACCCAATGAAACAAACACATTATTTCATTAAAAACAAATACTATATAAACCCAACTCACATTGTGGAAAATCAAGTCTTTATGGTAAACACAAGCAAATACATAATCAAAGATATAAATCTTCTTTCAATGCAAGAAATAACTATGATATATAATCCAAAAAAAAATAAAAACCATCCAATCTATAGGGTTTATAGATCCACATGATTACAAAACAATTACTCCATAGAAATGGAGAAATACTAATTGTTCATCATAAATATAGAAAGATTACACATAACCAAACGAGTTAGAGATGTGAAAACTCCCCTATCAATGATTCCCAATGTTGTAAAGATGTTTCCCTTCAAGATTTATTCCACAAATGGCTCAAACAAGCTTCCTTCCTTTCCCAAGAGAGTATTTTTCGTGTGTGAATTGGTGAGAATGTCCAAGAATGAATAAATGCAAGGAAATATGAGTTTTTATAGTCTGAGGATGACACGTTGTGCCTAACATGTCAAGAAACAAACGCACGCCGTGCCTTTTTAAGGTCACGCCGTGACTATCATCATTTGGCCAATACTCAAAACATGAAAGTTGTAGCCACATGTTTCCTCTTCGTCTGGGCTTTTGAATCATCTAAATCCGAGTTTGTATGAGATAGATATGGACAAAATACGAAACAAACGCATGATAGTCAATTTCTTTCATTTCTTCCTAAACCTAGCTAGAACAAGAGATGAGCAATAAATATACGTTTAACCATGAAAACCATTAAATCCATGCAAATATTATACATAAAAGTCCATGGATATCGCCAATAAAATATACATATAATTGACAATATCACTAGCCCAACATATGGCTCAATTTAGACTTAGAGCTAATCCAAAGTAGTGCTCAATTAGACTTAGAGCTAGTCCAACGTAGTGCTCAAATTAGACTTAAAACTAGTCTAACATAATCCATGGATATCTAGGTGAGGTCAAATGAAACAATATCAAGTATGGTGAGGTCCAAGATGCCTCACACAAGCCCAAAGAAATATACACTGAGAATAAATATGCATCAACTATCAAACTATCAACAATTAGCTCAATAATGCGTTCAACAAGGTAAAACAACAAGATACATGGTCATTATATAATACTAATTCTAGAACTCACAGTGATTGGTTTAATAAGATTCCAAAGCCTTCCAATGACATTACAATAGTCCCGAGAATGGCTAAAGCTTGCAATCAAGCCCCTTTCGACGCAATTCACCTATAAGCATTCACAACGCATACACGTAAGCCTCCGAACACAAGATAAGACCCTAAGAATGAGCTAAGAGTAATGGGACATCAAATCAAAAGCACTAAGTCTATATGAGGCCCTATGAGTTCCAGAATTGATCAAAGGACCTCAAACCCTTTAAACACATAATTTAGAGGTGGATTGCAAGTATAAGACCCAAGCATCGACCCGCGACAAAGCAAAATCAATTTTTGGGATAAAAACATGGTAAAGCGTGACCTAGGGGGTGGTTACACCAAAACCACTGTTGGTTCAGCCTGTCTGCCCATTTTCTTGACATAAATGCACCTCAACCCCTAAAACTTCCATAAATGTTTTTGTAACTTTAGAGGGACTTTACCAACAATATTTATAGCATATTGAGGTCACTTTAACACCTCTAAACATATTAGAATCATGTCATAACATTCCATGATTCCATGGAACTCATAAGAACTCCAATTAAGTTCATATGTGGACATAAACCCAAACCAACAACAAGCCTCAATTGAACTTGTATTCTATTCTTTTTAACTTAGTAGAAATATCAGACATATTTAGGTTATGTTAAGCATTCAATTAATAATTAAATATTAAAACCCAATTCCATAATGCTTAGGAACTCATTGTGGCAAGCGGTTTAACCTTAAAACACCAAGTTGAGTCTTTTCACGTGTTTTGTGTTATCTGATACATGGAAACACCACAATAACATAAATACATACTTTCTAAACACATTAGAATCATTACATAACAAACTATGATTCTATATAAATAATAAGAACTCATTTGAGTTCTTGAATAGGCTAACACCCTAACCAAGCCTACAAAACTCCAAATGAGTTCTACTTGTTTCCATTCAATTCCATTACAATATACAACCTATTTGGTTCATAATTTATCATATGAAACATGAAAGAGCAATGCAAATCAATTCCATTCACCATTGGAGCTCAAATGGATCTCCAACTTGGATACTACTCCTAATTTGCCACTTCAAAACTCCAAATGTGTTTCCACGTTATTCTAATAAATTTCACATAAATATTTAACATATTTGGACATAACTCATCATATGAAACATGCTAGAAAAACCGAAATCAACTCCATACACCATTGGAGCTCAAATGAAGCTCAAACTTGGGTTTTCACTCCACATCACCAACTCAACCCAATCAATCACATATTATGACTCAAATACATTTATAAACCATAAAAATTAACCTAAACTTGATATTTGAGTCATTTACCAACTCAATCTATCAAACCCATTTAGGGTTGTGATCTTCAAAATGAAGAACTAAGGAAGGAAAGCAAGGAAGAGATAGAGACGGGGTGATATACCTTCAATGAAGCTTCAAACATCAAGGATTAGCCTTCAATCTTGCAAATCTTTGATCAAGAATTCCAAGCCCTGTCCCTTCTCCTTTTCTCTTCAACTCTTGCAAGAAACACTAAGGGTGTGGGTGGTGTGTGCATATGAACGATTTTTAGAGGAAGGAGGGGGAGGTTTGTCCCTTTTGTCACCTTGCCCCTCCAACTTAACTCTCACACACAACAGACCCCTCCCCTAAACATATTTTTATTTAAAACTAGTTTATAACCCACGTATTACGTGGATATTTTTATTTATATAAAATGTATACGAGTAAAAATAAAAACATACAAAAATAATAATTGTGTTTATTTTTTTTATTATTTACAGATTAAAAAATAGAGTATATTTATCTTTTTTAAAAATATTAAATTGTATTTATCTTTTATTTTTTATAAGTTGTAATTATCTTTTAGGTGAACGTAGAGGTGACACATGACATTTGATGTTTTCCTTTATTATACATAATAATAATAATGATTTCCACAACTAATTGAAATTATTACATTTGGATCTAATTATGATAATTACGGATAATAATTATAGATATTTATTTTAGGTAAACATTAATTTTAAATGTTACAAAATCTAATTTATTACTAATTAATTAATGAAAAAATAAAGTCAAAATTTAATGCAATTAAGTTAAGGTGTTAAATTTGGAAAACGATGTGGAAAAATAAAATTTTCATGTATTGTAGAAGTGACATGTGACATGAATTGTTTTGTTTTATTATAATATATAGGTTAATCAACCTATGTATTACATGGGTTGATTTAGAAAATACATATTTTTTTAATATTTAGATAAATTATTATAAAATTTATATATAATTAAAATAAAAAAATTGAAAGCTAGTTAAATTAAAGATAAAAAAATACTCAGTTGTTTGATATTAATAAAAAAAATATTATTATATTGTATTATTAAAAACAGATAATATGTGTTTGCAAAAAATGTTTCTTTTAATTTTTATTAACTTCAAATATGAAATATCAATGTAAGAAACAAAAAACCTCAATTATGTGAATGTGTATATATTTTGAAAATGATAAAATATAAAAATGAAATATCTGAAAATCAACAATCAAATGAATCATATTCACAATTGAAGTATTATCAATTAAATTGTAACATCCCGATTTTGAGATAGGTACGTGGAATTATTTCATTGGATTAATTATTTAATTTGGGACCCGGGGATATAAATTTGTATTTTGGGTATCGGGATCGAGTATTGGGTGTCGGACCGGGCTAAACCGAAAACGTATATATGTGTCACCTTCTTGGGAGCTTGCTCTCATTCTTTATCTCCAAAAATCAGAAACTAAAGTGTGTTTGTGTGTGTGAATTGTCTCCAGCAGCTTCAGTTAGAGATTAAAGCTTTAGATTTGTGAATCAAGCCTCCAAATTCAGCCTCAACTTCTTCTTTGAGATTGGAACTATTTTTGAGGTAAAATTGAGCTTAAATTCGTGGGTTAATTGTTGTTGATTGATGATAAGTAGTTGAATTGAGTTTAGATATGTTGCTGAGTAAATTCGAGTTGTAATTTCGGTAAAAATCAGGCTGGAATCGAGTTTGGGGTGAATTCCCCTGGTCTGTTAAGAAACAGAGCATATCTGCTACTGTTCGTCCGTGAGCGCGACCGCGATCCCGTGATCGCGGGCGATGTTCTTGAGATGATCGCAGGCGGTTTGAGCCCGAGCTCGGACCGCGATGTGAACGCGGCCGAGTTTGAGGTCAGCGCGGCCGCAACTGCGATAGGGTCAATGCGGCCGCGATTGGTTGAGTACGACCGCGATGCGGCTGAGGGTTTGGGTCGGGTTTTCGGGATTCTGTGAGTCTTGTGTTTGGGTCTTCGGGGTCCTGTGAGTTGTTGAGAATCGTGTATAGAGTTGTTGGGTTGAGTTCGTGATATTGAGATTGTGTTATTGTGTTTTCAGGGTCTCGTGTTGACAGGGTAAGGAAAGGGCAGGGAACCGAGACTTAGTGTAGCTAGCTGAGCAGGTGAGTTTGCATGTTTTTGTTGAGATACTTGTACGATTATTTTACTAATACTTGCATGATCTTTTACTGAGCTTTTCTTATGAGATATCATGAGCTTTCTTACGAGTTTTATTGAGATACTATCATGCATGTATTACTGAGCTATTGTGAACTGTGTTGGGTCGCTCCCAATTCCCTTTTGAGTTCCTGAAGACTGCTTTGTGCGGTCTAGGGATTTGGGTACGTGGACCTATCCACGCGAGTTGAGTAACTATTGAGCTATCTTGTGGGATCTCATATACTTGTTCAGTAGAGAACGCTGCACGTTTTATTGTTGAGTTAATTATTTTCTGAGCTTTATAATCGTACACTAACCCTTGCATTCTCACCAGCTTTAGCTGACCTGTGTGCGTTGTTGTGTGTATCTCAGGTGACCGGACTGCTAGTAGGCCTGCTGGACCGAAGTAGGTTTACATTTTTCTGTGTTCGAGGAGTTAGCTACCTTTCATAGAGGTAGTTATATTTTGTGGATTGATGTATATATATATTTACTTCGGATAGGTTGTGTAATATTCAGGGACTTCCGTGACTGTTTCTTATGTAAAATAATGTTTTAAAATTATCGGGTTTTACACTTGTGCCTTGGGAATAGAGTAGGGAATATTATATTATGTCACGGATGACGTGTTATTTACGTGGCATTGTGGTTTAGTTCCAGGGTGTTACAAAAATTTTCAATCTTGTTAGCAGAATAATTAACAAAATTTTTTTAACTTTATTTACTACACTTCTACATTTAAATTCAAATTTTTACATTTGAATTTAACTATAATCATTAAAAAATAATAATGACACATATTTATTTTAGGTAAATATTAATTCATTAATGAAAAAATTAAAATCAAAATTTAATGTAATTAAGGTAATGTATTAAATTTGAAAAATGAATTAAAAAAATGGCATAGGTATAATTATTTATTTTAATTAAGGGTATAAGAGACATTTCATAAATAATTATGAGTTGTCATTAATCTGGACCATTGATTTCTTTCCATCCAATGGTCCAGAAACTCCAAGTGGTTTTCTTATTATATATAGTATAGATACAACCACAACGCTATAACTTGCATTTATTTAACAATTCTATACCAAATGAGTAGTTTTGACGTAAATATACTACATGTATTCAAACACCACATTAATCACTTCTTATGACATAACTTATCCTCGTTTAATTGTGTTACAAATTTTGGGGTGCTACATTATATATGGTTGGAAAGCTAATTCAAAGACATATCTATTGGTATGAAATCATGAATTATAGTTAACTGTAGGTCTCGATATTTTAGCTCGAGACGAGCCTCTGTTTTCGGTTTTGTTATTGCACACAAAATAAATTAAATAAACTCATTATACATCCGATTTTCTTCAAGTTTCTTTCATAAATAATTAAATATATAGAATACTAACATCAAGAATCAAAAACCATAATGTTTGAACAAGATTTGATACCTCAATTTCTCCCAAAAACAAAAAACGTAAGTCTTCGAGTTTTCTCTGATTTCTATTGATTTCTTGGCCGACTTTCATAATAGGTTTAGGGTTTTGGTTCTAAAATTATATATATATATATATATATATATATATATATATATATATATATATATATATATATATATATATATATATATACTAGTATATTACCCGCGTATTACGCAGATATTTTTAATATATATAAAATATAATAAATAAAAAGATAAAGATATAAATTTTATTTTTTAAATAAAAGGATATAAGATGATATTATTATTTATTATAACCTAATAATTTTGTATACTTCCAGATATATATGAAGTGTAATTATTTTCTTATATATTTTTTAAACTTTTATTATATTATCTTATAATTAATAAGTTAGTAGATTATTAGATTTTGTTTGATTTGAATTTAAAAGTGGATTATATTAGATTTGGATAGATTTAATTAATAAGTTAGTAGAGTATTAGATTTTTTGATTTGATTTGATTTGAATTTAAAAATGGATTATATTAGATTTGGATAGATTTTATTTAAATTTCTTTATTATTTTTAAAATCTATAAATGACACGTGTCGATTCATGGTGACGACACGTGGCTTCACTAGAAATGAGTATAATTACTCTTTTAATAGTATAGATAGATATATGTATGTATGTATGTATGTATGCACGCACACACGCACACACTTATAACGGTTTAGGGTTTTAATTTGGGCCTAAACCCACGAATTTCGGGTCACAATTAAAGATATAAATCTTGATTTAAGACTTTAAGGTTTATAATATTTTAACCTTCTATTAATTTGACATTTAGCTTCATAAATTCTATAATTAGTTTTATTGTGTTTTAATTATTTAGTAACTCAAATATTATATAATTTATCATTTTTTAATATTCCTCGTAATTAAATTGATTTTAAAACGATTGAACGTCGTTTTGATTATTGTTGTGACCGGTAATTTTATTATGATTTTTACAATTGTTATTATCAGTATTAGCATATTTAGTTTATTTTATTTTTTTAACTTTATTTTTCGGGTTATCACAACATATCCCACATAAAATGATTTTGTCCTCGAAATAAAAAAAGTATAAAAGACGTTTATTTATGAACAACTGATATATTTCTTTCGAATTGATTTCTTAACCATCGATCTTAATACATATTATAAGATTAGTTATAAGAATAATTTAATGATGTTATTTTGTTTAATTATTATAATTTTTATTGTTTTGTTTTGTTTGTTAACGCTGTAATTATTTTGATCGAAATTGTTATTATTATTGTTATTATTATTATTGATATTATTATTTACATTTCCTTTTTTATATATCGTAATTTAAATTTTGGGTTATTATAACACTCACTATTTAAATTGATTTCGATACTGAAATCAACAAAGCAAAAGTCGAATTATCTTAACCATCGATAACTTTATTAGATTTATCATTTATTAAGTTTATTATTATTTTTTTGTTTTGGATTTAGGTGTGCCTTTGAGTTTTTACGATTATTAGAACTTAATCCACTTAAAATTTACGATTCTTATAGCTTACTCCACTTAAAAAGAATCTGTCATTGAACAATTGTGTTTTTATTGTTTTTGAACTAAGTACAAATTCTCACTTGGTTCATTAATAATCTTTAATCTTGATTAATACAATCAACTAAAATCCTTAAATATACCATAATTGTTGTTATTATTATTTTTTATCGTTGTTATTGTTATCATTATTAAGGTCAATATTTGTTATTATTATTGTTGATGATGCTATTAGTATTGTTATTCATTTATTTTTTTTATTTTTATATATTTTAGTTTGGTTTATTATAACTCTTTCCACTTAAAATAGTTCCGTCTTCGAAATTAGATACTCAAATTTCTCAATAACTGACAATTAAGTTTATTATCTTCAAAACAAAACTCTCGTCTAGTCCATCAAAATCTCATAATCTCTAATTCTTAATAAGTCTGTAATATATTTTAATAATAAATACTATAAACACATAGGTCATTACAATATCCACCAATTAAAAAAATGTCGTCCCCGAAACTCAAGTAATAAAGATTGCTTCATATGATTCACATATATTGTATATTTAAATCTTAGTTACTCAAACTTATATCTATGACACATCGAAATTAATGTTTGCATTAGTCAACTAACTAATTTAAATAAATAAGATTTTAACTTATCGACCCTTAATTTATTTCTAAGACTTATATTATTAAGAACTATAGGCACTACAGAAATTCCACTGACAAAGGACCTCATGACCTCACTTTACCCCGTCAGTCATATCAAAATCCTGTCATTTTCTAATCTTGTCATATCAAATTTCTACGATCCAAACAGGACCTAAGAAATTTTAATGCTTTCTATCCCGTGGATCGACTCCGCCTAGCAAGTTTCGCAACATTGACATGTCGGTTTATAGTTACTTACGGATAATAATTATTATTTAAAAGGTTTATTAATGAGTATTTATAAGGATAATTGTTAGAATCAATTTTAGATTGATGAATTAAATATGTCTAGGGTATATTTTGTAATTAATACAAAGTTGACTTTTGTATATAAATAGAATTTTCCTTTTGTAAAAGTCAGGTCTGACATTCTTATTTTTGTACGGAATTGTAATTGTGATTGCACGGAAATTCACAGAGGAATTAGGGCTACAGTTCGTATTTCCAATCTTCATTATAATCATCATTTTGGTGCAATAATCATTCAGTTAGTGTTTCGAAATTGTTTACTAGCATATAAATGGCAAGAACCGAGTTATCGAACTCGAGGACACAATGCAAAGAATGATGATACTTAACTCGTTGTCAATAATTAGTCTAGATGAAGATGTGATATAATTTAAGAAAACGAACAACATTTTTAAAAACTATTAAACGAAACGCTACTAGAATTTAAGCAACACACTAAGACTAAATGATCACAGAGATTAATATCAGAAAATAAACGGTAATCATTCAAGTTTACTCCCATATTAGATGACTAACAAATAAGCACAATATAGATCAAAAGTTGAAAGCATAGAGTCAAGCGTTACAAGCCCCTCTTTCGAGTCACTTGCTATTGCACTAAAAGATTGGATACTCAGAATTCTCCTAAAAATCTAACCAATTAGTTACATAAGAACAATACACATACAAGTCAATTTCTTGAAAGGTGAATTCACTCTGGCAAACACACATATAAAGCTAGATTTTCATCTAAACAAAATATTCTCGTGGAAAGAATCTAAAATACATAAACTACATTCCTTTCACCAATTCTAGCTCAAGCCCAAACGAACCCATAGACAAATTCGTAAGAATGAATATTAATTGTATTTTAGCTTTTGCTTCTAAACAAACCAATACTCACGAATATAAATTTATATATCCACCAAGAGATAGTTCAAACAAGAAATCGAAATGTTTAACAACTAACAACCTAAATAATAAGAGTGCATCTAATGTTTGGGGGTTAAAAAACCCGAATGATTACATAAAAAGTCTACTCCATAGCCATGGAGGTGAACTCAAACAAAGAAATAACTAGTAAACTCAACATGAACACGAAGAGGAAGAAGAAGACTCCCTCAATAATGGCGTGACAAGTAAAAGAAGATCCAAACTCCAAAAAGATCTTGTTCCCAATGATTTTTTCAAGAATATTCATCTCTAATCACCTTTTGAACTCTAGGAACCCTAGCCACCACCAACCCTCTTCAAAAAATGCAGAAAAGAAGCTTAAATATGGCTCCAATCGAAGGGTCACGGCGTGACCCCTTTATTGGTTACGACATGCCAGGCATAAAACACGTGGCCGCATGTGAGTTGAGCAGTGGTCACGACATGATAAGGGATTGGTCATGGCGTGACAAACTTTCTGGAGTTCTGGTGAAATCGAGCTGCAAGTGGTCACGACGTGAGGGAGTAGGGAGTCACGACGTGACACCTGGAAAAGTGGCCAAAATCATTTCTTTTGCATTGCACACTCCTAAAACACCACAAATAAAAACATGGATTAATAAGCATCAATTATACGGATAGAGAGCTGAAAAACGAGATTAAATGAGAGAATATTGCTTAAACAACATGTGTTAATTAGGCGATATCAATAATAGTTATCAAAAATCTAACCTACATCTATTTAAAGAGGATCAAGTAAATGAATAAGGGTTAACTAACCCTTAAGACTTTCGACCCCTCCCCCATCCTCTCTGTCGTACTAAACACACACGGGGTCTGTGATTTTCATGTGATAACCCCGTAGTTCGATTTTGTGGAGCATTTGTGGATTACTTGGAGTAGTTTTGCATCATCTAATCACAATCAATAACTATCCGTTGAGGTATAATTCTTTGTTAAATATTTATTTATGTTTTGAGTGTTCAAGATGGATCCCAAAATGGTTTACTAAATTCTTTCCATCGAGTATTAAAAGGTTTGATTTTTATTGTTGTTACTTGTGTAAATCTATCAATGCAATCATATACACATCGTGACAACCTAGGATTAATGTATAATCTAAACTTGATTGTTAACAAGATGATTCGTTAATTGAAGTTCAGATTTTTGATGGAATTACTTCGAGAAAAGTTTTCGACCACGGTTGAATCAGCCACTAAAGCTATCGGCTTTGAGATACTCCTTGGTCATGGTTGGATTTTCGATGGAAGCTCACAACTTAGAACCATTAGACTCCATATGGTCACGTCATGGTCTTTCGGTGCGGGCAACTCCCAACCACCGAATAGATCCGAAACGGTTTAATGTTTTTGGCCTGACCAAAGGAACATGATATTGGTTTCGGTGGGACTTGAAGTCAGTCAAAGGAGCCACAGCTGATGTTCGGACGAGATTGGGGGTCCCACCTCGGTAAATTTTCGGGAGGTTAGGCCTCGATTTCAAGCTTGGGTCATGCTTCAACCAACCATAGCTCACACACTCAGGTAGATTATCGACCAAGGGTACACTAGGGTCTCAATTTTGAAGGCCTTGACTGCCTTCAACTTCGGCCCTTTGGCAGGTCTCGGCCTCGGTTGCAACACCCTCAAAGTAGACCCAAAATCCTACATAAATAACATGTGGCAATATATAATATAATAATCTCATGAGTTCTCAACAGTAACATTCGTCCCAATATGTTAAAACTTTTAATCCACAATATATGTCACGGAAGGTCCGTGTTTATACATATATGAAATAATACCAAACACACAAATAGTAACTACCTTTATCCGGTAGCTAAAGTCTTCAGTGTCACTGAAAATGCCTAATTGGGTCTAGTAGGGCGACTACTGCTCCTTTGATCAAGACGCACAAATAAACATGTAAGTTACACTAGTTTGTGAGAATGCAAGTTTGTAAAAATTATAATCAACCCTGAAGGGCTTAGCAATCCCTGCTAAGGAATATGATGCAATCTACTCCTAATTGTGAACATCTCGTGTAACCCTGTAACAATCCCCATAATATCTCTCCACGCACACAACTTCCTTGATCACACAAAGTAATTGGATAGCCGAAAGGCTGGGAACTACCCAACAATAGTCCGACCATATTGTTTATCACAATAAGCCTTTAACTGTATAGAATTCATATGCAAACATTATTATCACAATTTAAACCCATTAGACTAGCATTATTAATAAATAAAACCCATCGTCCCAAGTATCAAATTACCCGTATGTAAAACACAATAATCATGCCAATTGAAAATATAATTAAAAGTGTATCTCAGAAAGAACTTGCATCTCAACCTTAGATACACATGACGCAACCCTATATCATAACACCACTCAAATAACATAATCATACACAAAATAAGAACATGGCTACTCCAAATCACTCCATTCTAGGGAACGCGTTCGCATTGGCCATCACGGTCGAGTTCCATAAACGTGAGCCACGTTCCCCAGCGCCGTTTGAACTCATCCAACTCGGTCTGAAACTCCATCTTAATCGTACTCCCCATTCATGACCACCCCAATCATCATTCAATTCATCGCGGTGACGCCCAGTGGGTCGCGATCAAATTCATCGACGAATAGCAATAGTTGTTGCTCGGATTTTGTACAACTTCTTCATATCGTCCTAACATTATAAGCATCGTGTTCCTTAGAATTCTACAACAACACACTCAACACCCCCATGTAATTGTTGCTTGTGTTCCTCAGAATTTTGTGAATGTATAAGAATATCATTTATAAACATGATTACAACCGGTCGAGCATCGGGCGATAAGTCATAAAAGCTGATGGGACATCTGTTAAACGGTACGACTATGATTTCATGATACCCATAACGCATCCTAAAAGCATTTTTCAATACATTATCATCTCTGTCTCATCATGACGATCAGATGGTAACCTTGACAACTCATCTAGGAACACATTGAGAAATTTTGAACTACTAGCATATCCTTTATCTTCTGTTTCTCTCGTTTAACATCTACCACGAATTTAAGAATGTAGTACAATCCATCACATTTACTTAGCCCAAGACATAGAAAGTAGTTTGATCTCAACCTAATGCCTCTTGTAGTACCGCGTCATCCGATATTCGAATTTGGGACACAAACCGTCTTCTTGGAATAGGAGATGTCTTCTTGATGAGATGCCATCCAATACATACCCATTATTATATCAAAATACTAATCTTCATAAACAAAAGATGATTCATGAACAGGTAGCTACCAATGTCAAACATGGAATCCGTGTATTCCCGGCTGACTAACCTTTCTACCATCAACCTTCTAAACATTTAGAGAAACAGATAATGTAGAAAACAACATAGAAAATCACAAAATAATAAGGTTCGGGCATGTAAGATATTTAAAATAAATGTACATAAAAAATTTGACGAGTCACTCGCTTTCATGGCTGTCTATTGGAATACGCATCCACAATGCCTGAAAACTGTTTTTCTTTTAGCTACAAATGCTAAATCGTGCTTTCGTTCCCTATCCACTAACCCTTTGGACACCACCTTTTTCCCGCATATTAAACATAACAAGTCATTGACCAAACATACACTAGTTGTGTGCCAAACTGACCACTTTTGAAATAATGTAGATGCTTTGGTGCGCATGGCCCGGAATGATGATGGCGACATATTTGGAAATCTTTCCCCTGCTCGAAGTGTTAACCTTGCTCCTTATATCGCTAGACCCATACCCAACACCATTCTGCATTTACTCAATTGATCTCTGTCCTAAACTTTGCTAACTCTGATCCTGACTAAATCTTGAACCCTTCTATCTATCTATTATTCATGCTCTAATCTCACTCTGCCCGTGATATCCCAAGTCTTGCTGCCCAACTAAATGACTATATTCAAAATTCTGGATGGATCTGAAGACCGATAAGATATAGTGTCTTTGAGCTGCCAGTTTCCTCCCTCTATCACTTTCCAACATGCTAGGTCCAAGATACATATAAAGGTCGGTAATTTAGAAAGTACAACAAACTCTCATATTTCCCACCTCATATGTAAGACCCCAAGGTAATTAAAGAATATTAATTTTGGTTGAAATCTAATTAATTATGAATTCAAAGAATGTTAATGAAATGTAATTATAATTACCTGAATTATCTAAATATTTAAATGTTGAATTTACGAGATTATATAAATGAATCTTAATGATAATTGTTATTCTTATTTGTTAGCAATCATGTATATTCATGGAAGATTTAATCATGTATATTCATGGAATGATTTGTATATATCTTCCATATTTATATTGATATCAATCCCTAAAATCATGGGATTATTTTTGTATTTCCTATATATATATATTGTATCAATAAGAGAACAGATTCAAGGGTTCCAATTATAATCGGGTTCCAATTATAATCTTTATTATTACTATTCCAAAGATTGGAAATATACTTTAAACATATATGTTAGAAAAGGGAAAAAATAAAAAGGCAATGATAGTTGAAGGGTTAAAGTGTTTAAAGAATGCAAGTTGGGCATTGTAATTATAAATAAAAGATATTTTATCCTTTTCATTGCCTTAAACATGCAAACCATCATATCAATCCCACACCACTTGCCATTCTTAGAAATGAAAGAAAAAACAAAGAAAGGAAGGAAGAAGAGGAAAATCCTCTTTTGTCTGACCGAATCAGACAAATGTGGGAAAAACAAAAACATGCCCTTATATTGAAGAATTGATCACTTTTGGGAGATCAAAACTAGATTTGATCAAAAGAAACAAGTATGATACTAGCATTAGCATTTTATTCTTTTTCTTCATCGCTATTCGGTTCCAATGGTGAACATGAATGGGTTCATGCCAGGAATTCAATAGTCCTCTCTTCCTGGGGATTCATCACTGGCTAGGGCTTTCGAATCAAAGCATGGGCATCTAAAACTCGAGTAAAAGAGGCTTGACCCTCAAATGAGGTGTTGAAGATGTTTATAACATCATTTGGAAATATTAGTGTAAAAATATGGGAAATATGGGACTCGAGCCCTATTATGGTTTTAAAGAGAGTTCGTGTGACTGTGCATATGGTCTCATATGGCCATTAAACCCACTTATAACATAAATTTGGTGTTTTAAATAAGTTACAAATGGTTGTATATGCATTAATGAGTTGAAAGAAACACTTAATTTTATTAGAAACAAAGTTATATTAGAAAAATGGAGAAAATGTGAACTGCACTGTAAATTCGGAATCTCTGGAAAGAAGCAGTGTATAATTTCAGATCCAGCTGCGATGTAAAATTATGATATGAGATTTATGGATCCAAAATTGTGATCCAAAAATTATAGATCCGAAGTTTATGGTCTGAGACTTTAGATCTGAAAAAGTTGGAAACTAATATACGTATTATGTATAAACAGTTTGTATGAAGTTTAATTGATTGAAGCCTCATATAAAGCAATTGTACTTTAGTTAAAAGACAAAGAGACTATTATACCAACCATTGTGAGTTTGAGTATTAATGTTGCATTAAAGTGTGCATAATAACATGTTGAGCATCCCGTTCACCCTCTATCTGCTTTGTGGTACTTGCATACTTATTTATGCTCATGGCATTGGATCTTACATCATCTTGTTCATTGACAATTGTTAAAGCTTGTTCTCGGTTATTCGTTTGATTCACCTAGATATCCTTGATATTTACTGAACAGGACTCACGCCTAAGTTACGGTTAAAGATAATTATTGTTGTAAGTTACAAATAGAACCTTTGTCCCGTTATTACGGTCACTGGTGTGCATCTTGATCGTAGTTACAAAACGAGTCTATTCTAGTATATTCGATTTTTGCTTTATTTTATCACTTGTTCATTTGTGCATTACTTTATGATCATTAATCTAGTAACTTACTAAACAACCTAGTTTTTGACCCTTTAATTGTTTAAGTTTTTCCAAATGTTGCCAAGGCCAAAGGTCCTGCTGCTCGACCATAGATTCTTTAGAGCTTGGCTAATAAATCCAATTCTTTTAGCTTATTTTGAAGATCATTATTGGGAATGGGTAGAAGACACCTCTTTTGAACATAGTTCCCAACCACTAACATGTATTTGATGTATAGAAATTTACGTCCCGGTATACTTTAATCCGTGATTTTGAACACTTTGTTAGTAATGTTAACAAAGTGTTTAGAATCATATTTAACATTTATCATGTTATAGAAAATTTTTTTTATCATATTTTCGCAAAGTATCATGTATGAATTCTTATTAATTATCTGAAATAGTCGTATTTGTTGTGAAGGTGTTTCATCAAACCTTTAACAAAAGCACTGATCTTCCTTTCCCTTGTATCTATTAGCAAATATTATATAGTTATGTTAATTTTATCTTAGTTTTATGTAGCTTAATCATTAAACAAATCAATCAACCACTACACTATTAGCCCCTTTTGCTCTAAATGGGTAAACTGACGCTATAGCTCGCATCTCTCATCCCTAGGGCAATACCGCAACTCAAATATCACTCTAAAGTGATCCTAAGGCATAGAGTATGCCATTAATGCTCCTCTAGAAAGCTCCATCATCCCACCATTATAGTACTTCTCCATTTAGTAATTAAATAGCATATTTAACTATATCATTCAGATCTATATGAATGACCCGAAAAGCTGACTTCATTCTCTCTTCCAACTCATAGCTTGACTCGGTGAAACTCTACTCAGGTGGATGATTGGTCATAAAGTCCTTAAATGGCCCACTTCATTGCTAACTAAATGAATGTCTAACCATGAATTTGTGCTCGTCATAGAATGAGCCACTAAACTCAAACCTCTTCCCACAATCCATACCTCGGAAACCTCTTATCGAAGAACTGACCCATAATCTCATGCAAATCAAAATAACGAACATAATAGTCATCTAAATGTCTCTCTTCATTAGGCATGTTGCCCTTTGGTTGCATATACACCTACACAATATACAACGGTCATAAGTTAACACTACCTTATCACTTAGTTAACCTACTTCGAATTACAATGCAAGTATCTAGACACAATGATTTAAGCTTAAACACAAGGTTGTCAAGATCGATATTTTACCTAGGATCGTTTTCGTCTTTGCAAGATCGGGATCGTAGGATCGTATCGGGATCGTAAGATCCTACCACAAAATCATTAATTTTTTAAAAAAAATTATAGGTACTATAAATTGTGTTTTAATATAAATTAACTATATAACACTTCTAAAAAGTATTTATACAATAAATAAGGAAACAACGTACATTCATGTTTAAAATGTATATGGTCATCCAGAAAAATCAATTAATCATACATCCTATAATTTGATTTACTATCCTGATAGACAAAATGATTGGATTTAGGTAAAAGGTTGGATCGAATCAGTAAACCATCCCATGGAATCCCGGTTAAAAAGGTCCGGACCGAGTAAAAAGTAGGATTGGATCGTTGACCGGTCCTACGATCCTGCAAACGATCCCAGGATCCTACGTCCGATCTTGTTATAAAACGATTCTACACCGATCCTGCTCGAAATCTTATGGTAGGATCTTAGGATCGATTGATCCTACAATCTTACTCGCGATCTTAACAACAATGCTTAAACATCCACTAGTGATACTTAAATATCTTAACCTATTCTTAGATACCATTTTGTAAGGCCTTCAAAGTAGACCCAAAATGCCACGTAAAGTGACAATATATGATATAATAACCTAACTAGTTCCCAACAGCTAATATACAAAACCCATTGATTTAAAACTTTTAATCCACAATATATAGCTCATGGAACTATTTATACATATCCTAAGTAATGCTGAACATACAAAATAGTAAGTAGCATCATAGGGTAGTTAACAACATTTTGGAACATGTCACACAAATTCACGTTAATTACATACAAAACCATTATAACTAGTATTTTTACCCGGTCGGTGACCGGGTATACCGTATAATACAACTTAAAAAGATTATATATAACATTACATAATTAGAATTGTTGATATATATATATATATATATATATATATATATATATATATATATATATATATATATATATATATATATATATATATATAATCATAATAATAAATAAAAACATATAATAATTTAAATGTAAATGTTATTTAAAATTATAATGGTATTTAACATCATGTATCGTGGAAACACTCTCCACACTGATCACATAAATACAAAAGCCATGTTGGTACAATTTTTCTCTATGACACATCATATAGTTCTATGTTACATGATTATTTTATAAAACTAAAATTATAAACTATAAAAGATAAGATTGTTTAGGCAAATAACAATAATGATTATGATTAGTTTTTGTGAGTTGATGCAGTCGTTTCATAAATAACAAGGTATTGGGCTCATAAGGTGTGTTTTTCCGGTTAAATTTGAAAAAATATTTTATAATAACACACTGTACGTTTACGTTTGTTTACATTGAGATGTATATTTTGGTTTAAATGTTTGAAAGAATCCATCTAGCATGTTTGAAAATTTTTTAAACTCGTTTGTTTACATTGAGATGTTTGAAAGAAAAAAACTATAAAAAATCATTCGTGTAACCATGGGAGAGAAAGAGGCGATAAGTTTAGTGAGAATTTCAGACTGGAAGCAGCTAAGATCGATAAGTTCCACGTTCTATGTATCAAACTTGCCAAAGGAAATTGATAGCAAAGGTTTATGGAAAGCATTGAAGACTGTGGGTTGCTTAGTGGATGCATATGTAGCTAAAAAGAAAGATAGAAATGGAGGCACTTTTGGATTTATTCGTATGATAAAGGTGGAGGATGCAAACAAAATGGTGGAGAATCTATGCAAAACTGAAATAGATGGGAGATTTATAAAAGCTAATTTGGCGAAATTCAATAGGCGCAGTGTACCAAACGGAGAAAGAGGTCACTAGAACAAAAGAGTTTTCATGCATGATTTTCAAAATGTTGAAATGGAGAAAAGAAAAACCTTCGTCGAGGCGCTCAAAAATATAAATCCGTCTAACGGAAAAACAAAGCCGTTTCCGAAGCAGCAAATAATCGAAAACTCACAGGAATACAAATTCCATTTGGCATGGAAGCAACGAGTTTTAAAAATTCATCAGAAGTACTCATGGGGGAAGCAAAAAGCTTGCAAATTCTGGATAATCTTGAGAATCTGATAAAAGCGGACGGTGTTGAAGATTGCATGGTGAAGTTTACGGGTGGCTTATCATTCCTATTGATCTTCAAAGCGACATTCATGGCGTCAAATTTCCTATCTATGCATAGGAATTCCTGGAAGCTTTGGTTTAATTGGATTCGAAGATACCATAAATTCCCAAAGCGAAATAAAAAAGCAGTATGGGTAAATCTGTGGGGTTTACCACCTCATCTTTGGACTGAGCAAGTTTTACTGAAAATATTTGGTAATTTTGGTCGTGTTTTGTACCCTTTAGACCGTGGTGCTGAAAGTAAAGATTTATCTTCGGTAAGTGCATGTCTTCTTATGGATTATAGAGTAAAATTGGACTCTAAAATCATGGTAAATTGGAGAAATAAGAGTTACTCATTATGGATACGTGAAGATGAGGAACATTGGCAACCAAGCTTTACTACCTCTGCTTGTAATAAGTCTGAGTCGGAAAAGGAGTTCGATTATGCCGTAAACGAAGAATGTTGGGAGGATGATTTGATTAGTGAATTTCAGTCCAAGGACTTTTCTCCGGAAAAAAATATTATCTCACCGGAAAAAAAGATCGGAGAAAATGAAAAGTCTCCGGGGAAGAATCGATTGGAAGAAGAAAAGTCGTTTGAGGTTTCAAGGGTGGAGGACACGGAAATCGAAGAAGGGGAATTTATTAAATCAGCTCAGACAAAGAATGAAGAATTCAAGGCACTGGAAACTAATTCGGGTGAGGAAAATATTTCTGAGGACTTATTTGGATTGAATGATCCGTTGGGCCTCAACAAAAAGAAAAAGGAAAAAAAAGTGGGCTAGAAATAAATGTAGCTCTTAATGGGCTGGACTTATCTTTACCAAAAGATGGAGTGGAAGAAGTTAATAATAACATAGAGGAATTCTCATCTGGAGCACGTTCCCTTGACCTAAATAATCCCCCATCTTTTTTTGTAATGGTGCGTGAAAGAATACCAGAGGAGAATCAATTCAAGGTAAAAGACAGAGCTTAAAGACAACATCTCGTATGAAATCCAAGAACTACGTGGATAGATGGAGTAAGGAAAGAAGAAAAGTCATTCTGAAAAAAAGATCATGGTCTAATTTCGGTGCTGGATCGGAGTCGTCTAATGGCGAAACGGAGAAATCTCAGTCAATCTCGAGGGAAACTTTACTGGAGGTTCAAAATACAATTCAAGTAGGGAAGCAAATTGGATTTCAAATGGAAGGTTATGAATCAGAGATGCATAAAATAATCGAAGGAAATATTGGGGGTGATGAGATTCTCAAATGAATTTTATGTCTCTCAACATTAGATGAGTAGGGAACAGAGAGAGAAAGCGGCATGGGTTAGTAAACTTCAAGCCGAGCAGAAGTTAAGCTTCATAGCAATTCAGGAAACGCAAATTTGTCAGCCGGAGAAAATTAAGGTGGACAATTTTTGGAAAATCTCAGATTTGGAATTTGAAACAGTAGCCGCCCAAGGACGGTCTGGTGGACTGATAAGCATGTGTGATTTAGCTATTTTCAGTCAAACATCTTCCATCAAAGGTACAATTTTCTAATTATTATTGGAAATATTAAGGGGTCTGATGAAGAAATTTACATTGCTAATATTTATGCTCCTCGTTTAGCTAACGAAAGATTTTCTTTATGGCATGATCTTTTGGCAATTATGGCAACACATCAGAGAAAATGGATTGTAATGGGGGACTTTAACGAGTTAAGATGCAGGGAGGAAAGAATTGGATCCACTTTCTCAAGGGGCGCTGCAAAAAAGTTTAATGATTTCATTGCAGCGGCAGGTTTAAAGGAATTGAATTTGGGAGGGAGAAGATTTACCTGGATGAGCGAAGATGGCTCTTCATTGAGTAAGTTGGATAGAATCTTTGTGAATTCAGAATTCTTGGATAGATGGCCCTGGGTCTCTGCGGTTGTATTACCTAGGGAGAAATCAGATCATTGTCCAATAGTAGTACAATGTGTTGGGAAGGATAATGGACCTATTCCTTTCAAATTCTATAATTTTTGATCATTTCATAGTGAACTCCAGTCAGTGGTGGAAAGGGCGTGGAATGCTTGCAAGTTTAATGATCGTGCAGATAAAATACTGGCAAAGAAGTTGCAAGCAGTTAAGCAGGAGCTGAAAAAGTGGAAAAAGGATGTGCTTGATAAAGAAAGGTGTGAATCTGAAGTTCTCATTAGAACTAGAGGCGGAAATCAGAATTTTATCTGAAATCGAACTGGAGAGCAGAAAAGAGTGGAAACTAAAATCCAAGAGCAAGAGATGGTTAGATCTTTGAACCTGAAACAAAAAGCCAGAGTAAAGTGGATGATTGACGGAGATGAGAATTCCACCTACTTCCATGGAAAAATTAAAGCTTCTCAGAACAGAAATAGAATGAATGGGTTACTTATAGATGGAATCTGGGAATCTAAATCATATAAGTTGAAGGGAGAGGCTAAAAAATTTTTCTCCACAAAATTCAAGGAAACCATGAGGGAAAGGCCTAAGTTTATAAGCTCTGTTTTCAAAAAGCTCAATGCCCCGGATAGAGCTTCGTTGACCAGATCATTTTCAAAAGAGGAGATTAAGAAAGCACTGTGGTCTTGTGGCAGTGAAAAAGCTCCTGGTCCAGATGGGTTTACATTTAGTTTCTTTAAATCCTGCTGGGAGACTTTAAACAATGAGGTATTCAACTTGGTTTGGGAATTTGGAAGGAAAGACTCTTTCTCAGTGGGTTGTAATTCGTCGTTTATATCCTTATTTCCTAAATCTCCTGATCCGTTGTTGTTGAAAGATTTTAGGCCCATTAGCCTTATTGGGAGCATTTACAAAATAATAGCAAAACTCTTGGCTGAAAGACTGAAAATGGTTATCGACAAGGTGGTGAGTCGAGAACAATCCGCTTACATTGAAGGTAGACAAATTTTGGATGGTCCGTTGATCATTGGGGAAATATGTAAATGGGTCAAGAGAGCCAAAAAGAAAATGCTTTTATTTAAAGTAGATTTCGAAAAAGCTTTTGACTCGGTTAGTTGGAATTACCTTGATTCAATTTTAGACCAAATGAACTTTGGTGGTTTGCGGAGAATGTGGATTATGGGCTGTCTTTCGTCTGCCAAATCTTCTGTTCTGATTAATGGATCTCCCACAGAGGAATTCTCAATTTCAAAAGGGTTGCGGCAAGGTGATCCACTTTCACCCTTCCTATTTATAATAGCAATGGAAGGACTTCATGTGGCTATGAAAGAGGCTGTTCAAAAAGGAATTTTCAGTGGAGTTAAATTGCCAAATAGTGGTCCAATTGTTTCACACCTTTTGTTTGCAGACGATGTCCTGTTTTTGGGTGAATGGAGTTTTGAAAATGTGGTAAACGTTAAAAGGATCCTAAATTGTTTTCACTTAGCCTTTGGATTGAAAATTAATTATGAGAAGTGCAAAACCTATGGAGTTAGGGTGGAGATGGGAGAGGTTAGTAGTATGGCTCGGATGTTGAAATGTGGAATGGGATCTCTCCCATTTAGTTATTTGGGTATAATCATTGGAGCAAATATGTCTAACGCAATACATTGGAAATCGATAGTTGAAAAAGTGGAAAGGAAATTGTCAAGCTGGAAGGCAAAATGTTTATCATTTGGGGGTCAAGTTACGCTTTGCAAAGCAGTGTTAAATAGCTTGTCGCTTTATTTCATGTCCTTATATAAAGCACCACAAAAAATAATTGATGCTTTAGATAAAATAAGAAGAAAATTCATTTGGGGTGTTTCGGCTTCAGGAAATTCTAAAGTAAGATGGGTAGATTGGAACAAAGTGATGGCTCCAAAAAATCTGGGTGGGTTGGGTATTGGCTCTTTAAGGGCGGCTAATGTAGCTCTCCTAATAAAATGGTGGTGGCGATTTAGGATGGAAGATGAGGCTTTATGGGTGAAAGTGATTAAATCCATTCACAAAACGGATGGCAGGAACACTTTATCAATGGAAAAGAAATCCTATGGGGGTCCTTGGCTAAATATCATTAAGGCTGGTATGTCTCTTGCAGATTTAAATATTGTTATTGATGATCTTTTCTCTCCTGTAGCTAGAAATGGCTGCACGATCAGATATTGGACGGAAAGATGGAATGGAAATAGCTCTCTTGACCGTGAATTTCCAGCTTTATTTGACATTGATTCTGAGAAGCAATGTTCGGTGAGCAGGAGATTGAAGTTTAGCAACAATGTTCTGTCCTTTAATTGGGACTGGTCCAATAGTTATGAAGCAAGCAGGCTACAGAATGAAATATTGAGGTTGGAAGCTCGATTGAAAGATTACTGGAAGTGGAATGGAGATTGCTCGGGAGTTTATTCGGTAAGTTCTCTTAGAATAATGATTAAAGGTCTTTCTTCGCCTTTTATTAGCAACAAATGTTTTTGGAATCGATGGCTTCCGGTCAAAGTTAATTGCTTCGTTTGGAAAGTTATGCTTGAAAGGATTCCTACTAGGAAAAACTTGGCCTCGAGAAACATTATCTCAGGTTCTGTGAGATGTCCGTTATGTTCGGGGGAGGAGGAATCCGAAGAACATTTGTTCTATTCATGCTCGTTTAGTAAAGAATTATGGAAATGGGTGATCTCTTGGAGTGAAGTGTGTATTAGACAGCAACATCAGTCGTTAAAACAATTAATAGAATTGAATTTAAAGTCTAGAATTTTGAAGAGAAGGCGTCTTTTCTTAGAAACAATTGTTGGTGGTTTAATTTGGTCGGTGTGGAAAGCTAGGAACGAGGTGGTATTCAAGAATGGGAAAGTTTCGGCTTCAACGATAAAGGAGGACTTTCTTAGTAATGTTTTCGCTTGGTTAAAGTTTAGGGCGAATTGTAAGGCTTTATTATGGTCTTTATGGGTTGTTTGCCCTTCGTCATATTTTTTATTGTGCTTGTACTCTTGCTAGTTCCTTGCTAGCTCATGTTCTTGTTGACTTTGTTTGATTTGAATCATTAATATATCGGTGGGCTTGGCGGGGGTGATGGCATTGCCGAAGATCCTGGTTTGCTTTACCTTTTTGTTGTTAAAAAAAATGTTTGAAAGAACATTTTGTTTTATAGAAATTATAATTTATTCTTTAATTATGAATGGTGAAAGGTAAAAGTAATAAGAATTACATTTAATAAAGAAATACATGAAAATTTATTAAGTAAGAATGAAGTAAAAGAAAAATTTTAGGTATTGATTTTCAAAGAATTTAAATGCATCAATCATCTTGTTTCCACCATCCTTCGGGAAAATACTCGTCATAGTGCTCTTTAGTGTCATCAATCTCTGCTTGTAATTCCTCAGGAGTATAGTTACGGCGAAAACGTTTCACTTTTTTTATTGCCTTCATCCTGTTGCATTTTTACATGTTCCTTCCCACTACGTTTTCTATCCGGTGAGACTTCCTTTTCTTTGTCACGTTTCTCAGTATTTAATTTTGAAGTATTTCCTACATTCGGTAAGGAACTATCGGGGTTTCCTATGAGCCTGTCCATTGTTGTGGTCTCCTAGAAAGAAAAGAGAAACATATAATGTTATTAATTGCAACGAATAATAAATTTTTGATGCGAATATTCTGTAAACATCAATTACACTTTGTTATCTGCACTCACCGGTTACATGGGTACCTTAGTATCATCTAAAGATGATTGACCGTTGTTAATTTGTGTAACATGAACCTTCTGTTTTTTTGACCTGCTCATTCTTATCTTTGATAAGGGAGAATTTCATATGATGAATGTTTACTATGACTTTTAAAGTAATAATAAATAATAAATAAATAATTTGGATACATTTGATACACTTAAAAGTTTCAACCGGTATATATAATATTAAATTTTAAATTGGATAATTACGATATTATGAAATTTAAGAAATAAAATGGGTAGATTGGTTATTTGTTTAATAATGAATATTTATTATGAGTTTTAAAATAATAAAAAAGAATAAATAAATAATTTGGATATTATTTGATATATTTAAAAGTTTTAAAGGCTATATATGGTATTAAATTTCAAATTTGTTAAATATGATGAAGTTTAGACAGACATGTATGATTTTTTTTTGAGTCGGGTATATGTGATATTATGAAGTTTTAGAGGGACATATATGAAATTCTTCCTATTAAAGAAATAGTTTTTTTTTTTGAAAAAAAAAGTTAAAAGCATGTTAAATTTTTGGAAAATATAATATTTACATAGTTGATATTTCTTTAATGAAAAATGAATTAAATTGTTTTGACAAAAATTGATACAATTTGTATCGTAGTGGTTCATATATATATATATATATATATATATATATATATATATATATATATATATATATATATATATATATATATATATATATATATATATATACACACACACACACACACACACACACACACACACATATATATATATATATATATATATATATATATATATATATATATATGAGATCATTGCAGAACCTAAATTTAGTGTAGAACCGTAGAACCAATATCGTCCATAGATTAGATTAATCTAATGGTCCTGATTAAAACCATAAAGTTTGGAATTAATGAAAAAAAGATTGGCATTAGTGATTATTTAATTCTTTCAGAGGTAAAAATTGAATAGATTGGAAATAGCAAAAAGATTGACATTAGTAAAATAAATATCATTTTTCTTTAAATTAAAATAACATTAATATGATTAATTGTTAAATCAAAAAAATTATACCATAAAAACGAGAATTTTATAATCTTTAAAACGAGACCGGTCATGATATATTATTTTCGAAAAAATTTTACGTGTTTATTTTTCGTAAAAAAAAATTACACAGACCACGATGCAATGTAGCATGGCCGGTATCATTCAATGTCGAATGAACACTTGATATCGTATATTCAACGTCGATACAACACTGCATGTACATTCAAAATTAACAGAACCAAAATAATGGTCAAAATTAGTAGTCAAAAGTTGGTTGATTTAATGGGAGCAGTAATGACATATTTCTTTCGAAAAAGTTTTACGCGTTTATTTTTCGTAAAAAAAAAATTATCCAGACCACGATGCAATGTAGCATGACCGATATAATTCAACGTCGATGCAACACTGCATGTACATTCAAAATTTACAGAACCAAAATAATGGTCAAAATTAGTAGTCAAAAGTTGGTTGATTTAATGAGAACAATAACGACATATTTTTTTCGAAAAAATTTACGTGTTTATTTTTCGTAAAAAAAAAAATTTACCCGGACCACGATGCAATGTAGCATGACCGATGTAATTCAACGTCGATGCAACACTGCATGTACATTCAAAATTAACAGAACCAAAATAATGATCAAAATTAGAAGTCAAAAGTTGGTTGATTTAATGAAAACAGTAATGATATATTTTTTCGAAAAATTTTTACGTGTTTATTTTTCGTAAATTTTTTTTTTACCTAAACCTCCATTCAATATATTATATAGAGATCATTCAATGTCGAATTACAGTTTATATCACACATTCAACACTGCATGCACCTTCGATATTAAAAGAGTAAAAAATGGTCAAAGTGGGCAGTCAAACTTGGTAGGCTACTATTAATTCAATGTTATATGCATAATTACCATCTTATCCCTGGTGTTATATAATAATCCAATGGTTTAGATTGATTCTATAGTTCTGCACTAAATTAAGGTTAACCCTATATATATATATATATATATATATATATATATATATATATATATATATATATATATATATATATATATATATATATACATATATATATGATCAGGTGAGAAGAGGTGAGAAGGAACCAGAGCACGGCACGTGACATTAGTTGTCAATTATAAAAAAGGGCAAATTAGGAATTTAATTTTCATTTTCTGTATTATATAAAAAATGAAAACTAAAATCTCGTTTATTGGAATGGAAAGAATTTTAATTTTAGTCAAGATTTATCTAATTAACTACTTACCTTAAAAAATGAACACTAATAATTATGTTACCTTTTTCTTAAAAATTGATCCAAAATATTTACTGCATCACGCCAATAAAGGTTGTTAATTAAAATCAAGAGTATGTACATGATTGTGATTTGGATCCAAAAGGAGATAACCAACGGGGGAAAAAGTCTTGCCCGCCTCATCTTTTGTCGATTTCCGCCGCCAAAACCAAAAGTCGGCCACTGCCACAACCTCCACCACATACTATGATTCTCGATTTCGCATCATGTTTGAAAGCCATGGATTAAGCTTTGAAAGAGCACAACACGATGTGGCAATCGATATCTCTCCCTCGTTAGCCCCCACAACCGCCAAGACCTCCATGACCGACTAGATTTCTTCGTCAATGCATCACATTTAAAAAACTAAATATGTTGTTCATGAGTATGCATAAGGTTTGAATGCCTATTATATTTTGGTTTGTACATTTCAATTGGCTTTCGTTATTTATAGATTTCGAGATTACGGATTTGTTGGTGCGTTTTAATTGAATGAGATATTGGTGCATCATTAATTTGTTTGATGCATTTGTTGATTCATGTTTGTATCATCATTTTAACGAGATGAGTTGTTGGTGCATCATCGTTTGGATACAAATCTGTGGATAATGCATCATGGTTTGGTTACAATTAATCAATAGGTAGTGCATCGGTGGCTAAATTAGTATTTGGATACAATTGCGTAATGCATCATCTTTTGAATACAATTGTTTGGATAGTGTTGGATACAAATGTTTTGATAGTGAATCAACGGTTGAATTAATGTTTTTGTGTATCATCGATGTTTTGCTGTATCGTGGTATAAAGTTTAGTGTATCATCGATGTTTTTGTTGTATTCAGTATTTTAATAAATCAATAGTCTATGATACTCCAAAATTGATGGTACAATACAATAAAATTGATATATATGTTTTTTAATCAAGTGCATCAACTACGAAATTTCATTGCATCATCCTTTGAAAAGACGCATTGAACTTTTTATTCTTATAAAAAATGAATCATTAATTTTAAAAGACTAAATCATTATATGAACATTTAATAATTAAAAAAATTAATTTAGTATATTAATTATATTATTTTTGTTGGACTAATATGCCCTCCATTTAATCAAATTGTTTCCAAAAATTCAAATTTCCATATTTAGATCAATATATCAATGGAAACAAATGATTGGTCAAGAATCCTTCTCACCCTTCTCACCATAAGTTTCTTCTCACGAGATCTATATCTATATATATATATATATATATATATATATATATATATATATATATATATATGTATATGTATGTATATGTATATGTATGTATATGTATATGTATGTATGTATGTATATGTATGTACATATATATGTATGTATATGTATGTATGTATATATGTATGTATATGTATGTATGTATATATGTATGTATGTATATATGTATATATATATATATATGTATATATATATATATATATATATATATATATATATATATATATATATATATATATATATATATATATATATATATATATATATATATATATATATATATATATATATATATATATATATAGTGAAATCCCAAGTTGGAGCTCCAATGGAGTATGGAAGTTGGCTTGCATCAAAACACATGTTTTATATGATAATTTATGATTCAAATATGTTATATATTGGTATGAAATTGAATGGATTTAAATAAAAGCTCGTTTGGAGATTTGAAGAGATGATTTGGGTTTAAACTAGGCATGGCAAAAAAATCCGAACCCAATGGGGAATCCGACATCCGACCCCGATTTGACCGCGGAAAACCCGAGTTGACCGGGGATGGGGCCGGGTTCGGGGAATCCCCGACATAAAAAAGTCGGTTGCGGGGCGGGGACGGGGCGGGGCGGGTAATCCCCATAACCCGATAAAATAATTAAATTTAACGTTTTTTTTTCTTTTACCCAACCCAGGAGTCCACTGTCCACACAACCCAAACCCATTTCTTCTTTTTTCTTCCTGCTTTCTCATTCCTAAATCTCAACCCTTGAACATTTCCTTAGCACTTCCTGTCTTCCTGTATTCACGAGCTCACTCCTCACTTAGTCACTTCCTAGATCTCCATCTCCGGTCAACTCGCCCACGTTGACGTCCCACGCACAACAGCAGCTCGCCGGCAGCAGGCAGTAGCTCTTCGTCGGTCGTCGGCAGCAGCAGGTCGCCGGCAGCACGTCCCACGCACAGCAGGTCGTCGGCAGCAGCACTCCAACGGCGAACAGCAGCACTCCCACGGCAGCAACAAATGTTTGTATTCTGGTTCAATCTTTCTTAATATTTCTTGGACTCTTAGTTTGAAAATACATTTGATTTGAATTGTTTGTTTAAATCTTTCACATAAATGTTGTCTCTCATCTGCTCGTTTTTTATGAAATTTTATTTGATTTGTGTTAAAATTGACTTGTGACCAAACCAACCTTTTGTTCATTAAATTGACAAGTTAAAATAGGAAAGCAAAATATTGTTCAATCATAAATTAAAAACCATGGCAATGGCTGGAAAGTTGAAAGTTTCAAACTTTCAATATGTTAGTTTATTACTTATTTAATGGGCAGATTCTTGAATTCCTAGATTTGAAGTTCGATCAAAGTTTCAATAGGTTTACGTTATTACTTATTGCTTACTTTATTCATTATAATATAGATTTGAAGTTAGTTTGAACCATAATTCGCTTGGGACATATCTATAATCATGCATTACGTTCTACTTTTGAAGTTACTTTAACGAAACAAACTTAATATTACTTAGTTATATTTTCCAATTTTGAAATATTAGATTCTAACATTTTAAAATTTTAATATGACAGATACGTAAATGGATTCAGACTCTCCAAAGGATTATTCTACATCGGCTGTTTCTTCGAACTCTCTAAAAGATGATTCTACACCACAAACCGTCGAAGATTCAAGTCAACCGAATATCGAACCTTCAAGCAAAAGGTTGAAAAGTGTTGTTTGGCAACATTTTCAAAGAATTACAATAGATGGAGTAATCAAGGCACAATGTAATTATTGTAAAAAGTTACTTGGAGGTGAACCAAAAAATGGAACCAAACATTTGCACGATCATATGGATAGGTGTGTGGCAAGGAAAACTACGGATCTTCGACAAAAACTTTTGTCAAGTAGCGTAAAGTCTAATTTAACCACTCGTGAATATAATGAGAAAGATGGAAGGGACGCTCTTGCAAAAATGATTGTTTTACATGAATATCCGCTTTCTGTTGTTGATCATGCTGGGTTAGGCTTTATTCGAAAACGATCCAACCATTATTCAAATGTCCAAGTCGTAACACGGTGAAGAGTGACATCATCAAACTTTATGAACGACAGAAGAATCAAGTTGTTAAGACTTTGGAGAATAATCAAAGTAGAGTGGCCGTTACAACGGATATGTGGACATCTTGTCAAACAAGAGGTTATATGACTATTACGGCGCATTACATTGACGATGAGTGGACTTTACAAAGTAAACTCTTGAGGTACAAATTAGTTGCTTTTTAATTTTATTAAATTTAATTTACATATTGTAACTGTTCTTATATTTTTGAATTAGGTTTGGTTATGTGCCTTTCCCACATACAAGTGAAGTTTTGACTGATGTGTTGATGTATGCATTAACGGAATGGAATATCGATATAAAGTTGTCAACCATCACCGTCGATAATTGCACAACCAATGATTCCATGATTGGTAAGATTAAGGATAAATTACAGTTGACTAAGTTAATGCATGATGGTTCTCACATTCACATGCGTTGTTGTGCGCATATTTGAATTTAGTTGTGAAGATAGGGTTGGATGTTATTAAGGATGCGATTGAAAATGTGCGTGAAAGTGTGAATTTTTAGACAACACTCAAAAGAATTGAGAAGTTTGAGGAAGCTTGTAGACAATTGAAACTAACTTATTCAAAAAAGTTAGGATTGGATTGTCCAACCAGATGGAATTCCACTTTTCTCATGTTAAAAACCGCTTTGATTTATAAAGATGTTTTTGCACGTTTAAAACAACGTGAACCTCTTTACAAGACCTTGCCTAGTCCATTAGAATGGGAGAATGCACAACAAATTTGTGAGCGATTAAAGTTGTTTTATGATATCACTCTTTTATTTTCTAGAACATCATATCCCACACCTAACTGTTATTTGGTATAAACTCTCTTAACCTTTTCTCATTAATCAACAATCATATAAATAATACAAAGGGAATAATGGGCCTCAACCTAAAATGCTAAAAGACATGTATTATAAAAGTCCGTTAATAGTCCCCCGCAGTTTGAGGGGGAGAACGAACACTCAAACTGGAACGAAAATCTGCAAAAAGCTGATACGGAAGCCCCTTAGTGAATATGTCGGCATACTGAAATCTGGACGGCACGTGTAAGACGCGAACATGACCGGCAGCTACTTTATCCCGAACAAAATGAATGTCAATCTCAATGTGCTTGGTTCGCTGATGTTGTACCGGATTTGCTGACATGTATACGGCACTGATATTGTCACAGTAGACTATGGAAGCCGTTTGGAGGGGAAAGTGAAGTTCGCAAAGAAGATTCCGTACCCAAGAGAGTTCAGCAACAACATTAGCAACACCTCGGTATTCTGCTTCGGCACTAGATCTGGATGTAGTATCTTGGCGTTTGGTGGACCAAGAGAGAAGATTATCACCTAAGAACACGCAATATCCAGATGTGGATCGACGAGTGGCCGGACAGCCTGCCCAGTCAGCATCAGTATAGGCGGTTAGCTGGGAGGTGGTCGATCGGAAAAGCTGAAGCCCAAGATCAATTGTTCCACGTATGTAGCGCAAAACACGTTTCATAGCATTAAGATGTGGTTCACGAGGGTCATGCATGTAGAGGCATAGTTGCTGAACTGAATAAGCAATATCCGGTCTAGTGAATGTGAGGTACTGAAGGGCCCGGCTAGGCTACGATAAAGAACTGGATCAGACACGGGGGGGCCTTCAGGTCCTAGTTTGCTGTCAGTATCAACCGGTGTGCGACACGGATTGCAGTTAGCCATGTGAGCCCGTTCTAAAATTTCCAAAGCATACTTGGATTGAGACAAGAAAAGATCTGAAGCAGAACGAACCACTGAGATTCCAAGAAAGTAGTTAAGTGGACCGAGGTCGGTCATAGAAAACTCACGATGAAGTAAAGCTATGACTTTCTGCAAGAGAGGCGGGGAGGAAGCGGTAAGAATGATGTCATCAACATAGATGAGCAAGTATGCAATATCTGATCCCCGACGAAAAATAAACAGAGAGGTATCGGTTTTGCTGTGAGAGAATCCAATGCGAGTTGTAAAATTCGCAAATCGTTGAAACCAAGCACGGGGGGCCTGTTTAAGGCCGTATAATGATTTTTGTAACAGACAGACATGATCAGGATGTATGATGTCTTTGAATCCCGGGGGTTGATGCATGTATACCGTTTCGGATAAATGCCCGTTGAGAAAGGCATTTTTCACGTCAAGTTGGTGAATGGGCCAGTTGTTACAGACCGCAATGCTCAGAACGGTACGTATGGTGGCTGGTTTGACAACCGGACTAAATGTTTCGTGACAATCAATACCCTGTTTTTGACTTCGACCATTAGCTACCAACCGAGCCTTGTAGCGATTAAGGGAGCCATCTGCATTAAATTTGTGTCGAAATAACCACATGGAGCAAACTATATTAACACCTTTTGGTTGAGGTACAAGTTTCCACGTTCTGTTTTTAATTAATGCATTAAATTCATCTGTCATAGCATTGTGCCAATTGGGAATTTGAAGAGCTTGAGTATGAGAGTAGGGAGGGGAGCAATGTGAGACGCAAGGAGGTTCAGACGTTGAACAGGTTTATGAATGTCGGATCGAGAGCGGGTGACCATGTGGTGAGAGGGGTTTGCAGGAGGTGGGGGTAGGGTGGTTTCAGGGTGAGTAGATGAAGGAGTGGGGTTGAGTTGAGGTTGAGTTGGAGAGTTATGGAGAGAATCGGTGGGAGGAGTTTCAGTAATAGGTGATGTGGAGGGTTGTATGACTGTGGAAGGTGGAGGTGGAGTGCTTTGAGGAGACGTGAGAATGGTACGAGCAATAGGGGAAGGACTATCGAGAAATGAGTATGATGGGGGGGTAGAGGTAAGTGAGGTGTATGGAAATTGAGATTCATCAAATGTTACGTGACGAGAGATTATGACTTTGTTGGTGGTAGGTTGAAAGCAGCGATAGCCACGATGATCAGTGGGGTAGCCGAGAAAGATGCAAGGGGTGGATCGAGGTTGTAATTTATGAGAGGGGAAGGTGTGAGGGTAACATAGACAGCCAAAAATTCGAAGATGGTTGAAGATTGGTTGTTTGTTGAATAGTTTAGTGAAAGGGATTTCATTATTGATTGCAGAAGATGGTAGAATGTTTAGTAAGTGAACAGCCATAAATAGGGCCTCGACCCAGAAATTAGGAGGCAGAGAGGCTTGGAAGAGGAGGGTGCGGATATGATTGTTAATTGTGCGAATCATGCGTTCAGATTTCCCATTTTGTTGAGAAGTTTTTGGGCATGAAAAACGGAATTGAATGCCATTATTTTTGAACAAGGTGTGTTGTTGGGAGTTATCAAATTCACCGCCATGGTCACATTGGAAAGCTTTTATTTGTTTATTGAATTGGGTTTGCACATATGCTCGAAATTGAACAAATTTTGAAAACGCATCTGATTTTTGCTTAAGCGGATAAACCCAAAGAAAATGAGTATAATGATCAAGAAAAAGAACGTAATAGTTAAAACCACCAACACTCGGAATTGGAGAAGTCCATAAATCCGAATGAATAATATCAAAAGCATTATCAACCACAGTACTAGAAGAAATAAACGGAAGTTTCACATGTTTGCCAAGTTGACAAGCATGGCACAAAGTCAAAGGCTTTGTATTATTACAACGAATTAAATTGCAAGAAACAAGACGACGTAGCACTTCCTCGCCGGGATGACCGAGTCGTTGGTGCCACGTGGAATGACTGAAGGAAAGAAAAGCAAGCTGGGTATTGGTGGTGAACGGGTACAGATCTCCATTGCTATCACAGCGGTGGAGTAGCTTCTTGGTCAGGTAATCCTTCACAGAAAAACCAAACTCATCAAATTCAACTGTACATTTATTATCACGAGTAAAACGACGAACAGATATAAGGTTTTTGACTATTTGGGGAGTGACAAGGACATGTTTTAGGTGAAGGGGATGAGGGGAGGATGACAAGATGCTATGACCAGTATTAGTAACAAGAATAGAGGCTCCGTTGCCAACAAATATAGATGAAATTAATGCATTATTGTTAAAAACAGTAGTAAGGTTACTTGTACCTGCCGAGAGATGTGAAGTAGCGCCGTATCCATGTACCATCCAGAGTCCTCACCCGGGGAGGGTGGCTGCAATGTCATCGTGCTAAAGGCCTGGGGAAGAGTAGTGGGCTGATGAGTGTAGGGAACAAAGGTCCAGTAACCATGTTGAGAGGGTGGTGGTGCAGAAGAGGGAGGCAAAGGGGGTCGTGGGGTAAGTGGTGTGGGGCCGAGAAGACCAGGGGTATGAGCCGCAGGGGGTGGGGGTTGGGACCTTGGGGTAGGTGGTCGTGGGTGGGTGTTGTGTGGTGAGTATGATGGTGAGTATGATGGGTTGGGTTTAATATGGAGAAATCGACACTTATCACCAAAGCGACACGGGCCACGTTGGTAGTTTCTACATATTTGTTTCGGAGCCGGGTTAGGGGAGGATGAGGCAAGTAGAACTGTTGGAGCGGAAGGGGTATCATGGTGGTTGGCTCGAGTTTGTTTGCGGTTTAAGCGGGATTCTTCTAGGGTGAGCATGGAGCGGGTTTCAAGAAGCGAGGGTGGGGATTTGCTATGGCGAATAATACTTGCAACATTATCGTATTTATCTCCTAAACCAGCCACAACATACATAACCAAAGTTTTTTCTTCTATGGGCTGGTCAATATTTGCAAGAAGATCAACAACTATTTTAATTTTCTTAAAATATTCAGCAATAGATTGATTACCCAATTCGAGAGAGCGGAGTTCTTCTTGAATTTCCATGGCACGAGCTTCCTTGTTATCGTGGAAAAGGTTGTGTAGATCGGTCCAAACAGAATGGGAGGTCGCGTTCCTTTTCAACACCGTTTGCAGTAGAGAGGTGGAGATCGAGCCATAAATCCAGACTTTCACCAGGGAATCCAAGCGTTTCCATTCAGCAAGTGTTTCGGGGTTGCTAGTTATAGTGCCATCAAGAAAACCTAGAACCCCAAAACTATCACAATGAGAGATAAATAGTTCACACCAAGCATCATAATTAAGTTGATCAAGATCCAAGACTAGGGGAACGTGAGTTTTGATGTTGGTAACGCCAAATGCTTTGTCGGCATTGAAGGCGGAGGTGGGAGAATTTGTTTCTGACATTTAGAGGAATTAGGGTTTTGTGGCGGCAGAAAGGTGATGGCGGCTATTAGGGTTTAGGGAGGCGACGGCTAGGGTTTAATGGTTTGTGCGGTGGCAGAAGGGGGAGCCGCAACCGGAGGAATTAGGGTTTGCGGCTGTTAGGGTTTAGGGAGGCAACGGCTAGGTGGCAGAAGGGTGGAGCCGCAACTGGGCGGCGGCAGAAGACAGCCGAAGGGGGGCGCCTGTTGGCTGCCGGCGACTGAACAGGAGGAGAAAGAAGGGGGGGCAGCGGTTAGGTCACAGTAGATATGGCTAGCGTTTTGCAGATGGGTGATGGGTGCGGTCGACGGCTGAGCAGGAGGAGAAAGGCGGTGGCGCGGTGGCGGTTCCTAGGGTTTAGCGACGGCAGCGCCTAGGGTTTAGTGCGGCGGCGCCTAGGGTTTGGATGCGGCGGCTGTGTGGAGGAGAGGAGAAGGGTTTGCAGGCGGCAAATATGTGGAGGAGAGGGGGAGAGATGAATCGCCGGTGGAAGATAGGCGGCGGCGGCGGCGGCAGGTCGCCGGCCGGAAGTGAAGGAGAAGAAGATTAGGGTTAGGGTTAGGAGAGAATTAGGGTTGCTCTGATACCATGTTATTTGGTATAAACTCTCTTAACCTTTTCTCATTAATCAACAATCATATAAATAATACAAAGGGAATAATGGGCCTCAACCCAAAATGCTAAAAAACATGTATTATAAAAGTCCGTTAATACTAACATGTACTTCTCCAAGATTTGTGAGATTAGACTTGCTTTATCCAAATGGATTTTATCTCCCAGTAGTGTCATTAGCAGTATGGCTTCACGTATGATTGGTAAATTTGAGCAGTATTGGGGTAAGGCACATGAATTGATGGGTGTTGCTACTGTTTTAGACCCAAGATACAAGATGGAAATGATTGAATTTTATTTTCCACTTGTATACCCTAATGATCATAAGGTTCAAATTGAGAATGTTAAAAAGCTTTGTGTTGAGTTGGTAAATGAATACCAAGAGAGAAATTCACAAAATGAACAATTGGTTAGAGATGGCATGCAAGGATCTTTAAATGAAGTGTCTATTGATGGAGACTTGACTCCTTGGGATATGTACTTAATGTCTAAGAGTAAAGATCCCCCATCTGCTGTGAAAACTGAATTTGATCATTACTTAGAGGATGGAATTGAGCCACAACCTGCAAAGTTTGATGTGTTGCTTTGGTGGAAGATAAAGGCGGCAAAGTATCCAATTTTACAAGCTATTGCTAGAGACATATTGGCTATTCCCGTCTCTACTGTGGCTTCGGAGTCGGCTTTTAGTGCCAGTGGAAGATTGATTAGTCCGCAGCGAGGCCGACTTCTTCCGGACCCAATTGAAGCATCAACGTGTTCACAAAGTTGGGTACGAGAAGAGATGATAAAAGGTAGTTTTATCAAGTTGTTTAATTCAATTGTTTTTTTTCTTTATTTATATTATAATGTAATATGCATACACATGTTTTTGTTTATTTTAGAAGCAGGTGATCAATTAACGTCTGCTAACATTGCAACCATGTTTGAAGATGATGATCCAGATGCTCCTGGTAATTGAATAAACATTAATTTACGAATGTTTATGATAACATGTCAATTACTCATTTTATTATTTTAAACTTTATTATAGATTCTGCTACAGTGGAGATGTTATAAAGAGATGATGGTTTGAGGAGATGAAGTGATGGGTGTTACTACGCATGATTGCACTTTTGTATTTTCGTTTGTTATGTAGTTTATTTGAATTTCGTAATTGGTCATGTCAGGATGATACTTTTTATTAAGATTTACCACGCTCATTTCACTATTTTATGTCAATTTATTTAAACAAATGACAAAATGTGAATTTACCCGAAAACCCGACGGGGATCCCCGAACCCCGACGGGGGCGGGGATGGGATGGGAAGTTTAATCCCCGTCGGGGATGGGGACGGGGATGGGGATTGGGGTAGTAAGTCGGGTACGGGGACGGGGATTGGGGTCCCCACCCCGAACCCGCCCCATTGCCATGTCTAGTTTAAACCCATTTATGAACTCAAAAGTGTTCATATGAATCAATGAATGACCTATTATGTTTTACATGTGTTGGAAGGGTATAATATGGTCTAAAATTTTTTTATTAACGATTCCAAGTATTGGTTGGGAATAAGTACAAACAAAGGCTCAAAATGATATTTTGTTTTTAAACCGCACGCCAAGTGTTCCATGAAATGTCTTGAATATATTTTGGCTTAAAATTGGTGTACGGATGACCAAAATGATTTGTAAACTCTTTGGTATAAGTATGTTATTGATATGAGTTGAATTGAAATGCATAATATGTGTCAAATTGAGAAATGAAACAAATATCATTTGATTTTTGAGTTTTGGACAGCCTTGACATGCTGTCTTGTAAAATTCATATAAAATCACTCGAAGCTCCGTTTTGGACGTGGCATATGTCGTTCGAAAGATAAGTGAGTGTAATTTAATATACAATAGTCATATGAAGCTAAATTGGACGTTAAGGAGGTCAAAAATGCATGATGTTGCGGCTGACCTGCAATTGGCGAAATGTTAAATCAAACTTTATAAATTCATATAGAATTGGTTATAGATCCGTTTGGGATGATTCAAGTTGGATATGAAAGATAAAAGAGTCTACTTTATCTTACTTTAAAACATGTTACGATAAATTAACCTATAACAAGGTTAAAAACCTATTTTTCACAGCTAGATATAAACAAAAATATGAGAAGTTTGGTCTTGATAATTTGATTGTTTTGCTTGGGATGATCATGCAACTTTTAATATGATATTATAGATCATATGCTTACATCATTGGGAATACTTTTGAAGTTCCAAGGTACTTGTGTGATTTGAAGAATCCATGCTTCGATTTAAGGCGTAACTTGTATTCGCCTATATTCGGAACGTGTTGTGGAGGCCAAAATCTTATAAACCGATAATTGTGAGTTCTAGCATTAGAGTTACATAATGTGCATGTATCTCATTGTTTTACCTTGTTGAATACTTTCTGAAGCTATTTGTTGATTTATTGATAATGGTTGCATATTTGCTTTCATTTCTCATATGAATGATTTATTTAGACATATGTGAGGCACCCTAGACCTCACCATACTTGATATGCTATCATTTGACCTTACCTGGAGTTGAGCTAATTGTTGATATTGTTGATATTTTGATAGTAGATGCATATGTACACTCAATTCTCACATGCATGATTCTTTGGGCTTATGTGAGGCACGTTCGACCTCACCATAATTGATATACTTTCATTTGACCTCACTTGGATATCCATAGATAATGTTGGGCTAGCTCTAAGCCTAAATTGAGCAATATGTTGGACGAGATCTAAGTCTAAATTGAGCAATACGTTGGACCAGCTCTAAGTCTAAATTGAGCAATACGTTGGACTAGCTTTAAATCTAAATTGAGCTAGTCATTGGACTTTCTCTAAGTCTTAATTGAGCAATATGTTGGGCTAGCTCTAGCTCTAAGTCTAAATTGAGCAATACGTTGGACCAACTCTAAGTCTAAATTGAGCAATACGTTGGACCAGCTATAAGTCTAAATTGAGCAAATCGTTGGACTAACTCTAAGTCTCAATTGAGCAATACGCTGGGCTAGCTCTAAGCCTAAATTGAGCACTTGATCATATTGGTTATTGAACATACTCGTTCCATTTCGTTGCATGCATGTATAGTATGTATCCTTCTATCTAGCAACTCACTCAACTTTATTGACCATTTTAGTTGTTACCTCCTTTTAGGTAAAAGAAAGCATCACACCTGACCATCTCGATAGTGGATTGGACCTTGACTAGCGGCTCATTTATCTTCGCATATCTTGGTAAAGCTTTGGGTGGGGATTTAGTGGACTCCCATTTTGGAATACACACGTGAATGAACTTAGCTTTTATTCATGGTTAGGTAACTTGGATGTTTGAAATTGTAACCCCAACTACTTTGATCCAAGATACCCCACACTTTGCTTATTATTAGGTGACAAGGTGGGAAAGTGGGAAATATCATGTTAATGGCTTTTAAATATTGAAAATTTAAATTTGACCACATTTTCGCAAGTATTTATTGTTAATTATGGTTAATTGTTTGTGAAACATCTATATTAGTTGGAAGGGTGTTTCAATTTGGTATCAGAGCCTATGTTCATTGACTGAGTATAGTCGACGATACACAACACTGAACGTGGTTTCAGATGCTGGTATTGACCCATCTAGGCAACACTAGTAAAACAATCTTAAGATTGAATTCGGCCTAGGATGTGAATGTAATGGGTAGACCGTACGACTATATTGTGGTAATCCTCATATTGTCTCCATTATTTGACTAACTTGATTGTGAAATCTTTTCATGGAAGATAATGACATAATTGTCATATATGGAGGAATATAAAATGTTTTCAAAGAATGAGAAAGCATGAAATGTTGACTTTCCAATAAGGAAAGTGAGAAAACATAAAAGTGGATAACTTAATAATAAATACGAGATTCTTGGCATGTTAATATAAGTGGCTAACCCCATCATTGGTGGGTTGATCATGATAAACTCAAGTGTATCAACTACACAACAATATCGAAATGTCGGATAGAAGTGTAATGACACTTATATTTGAGCTATGAAATAGATAGTGATGTATGTTGTGGATGAACATACGTGGATAAAATCATGGAAGGAAAAGTGTTGTAATTAGCTATGAATACCTATGTGAAATATTTGAATATGATAAGTATGCATATGCTATGGGATACATTTAGCTATGACTCATTACAAGAACATAGACACATTTAGTTGCCATGTGAACATTGGTAGTAGATTGTTGTTTGCTATATGCAAAATCATGTTCATAGAGATATGTCGGTAATGAGATGATATTTGGCATGTTAATGCTAATTCTGAGCATTCAGATTGTTAGTTGAGCATTTTGATGGAAACTTTAATTCTTGTAAATATGCATGCTTTGTTTGCATTGACATGTTTTAACATGGAGTGTATGAACCATTGGGTTTGCAATTGTAATTTCCAACGTGCATGATTTATGAACGGAACCTTGATTGGAATATGCTACAGTTGCATCTGTTAATGGATTGATATATTTGTCGCATTGTAGTTGAGGTTGATCATATTAGTTGTCATACAATCTTTGAATATTAGATGAATGCATGCTAGATTATCACTTTATGAATGGGTGGTAAGTTAGTTAATGATGAATTGATGATAATTGCTTACATTTTTAACGATGTTGTTTTGGTAAATGTTGGTGTTGTTTTGATAATGTACGAGGAAAGTGAGTATAGTATGAACCCTAAATATTGATAGATTTCATTACTAGGTGACTTTTGATACTCCACATAGGAGAGAATTGGTCATGGGACGACCTATGATGAGGGATGTTAGTACTCTCACATTTTATTTCGAAAAATGTTGAAAATTTATATGTTGTTAAGTTATAAGACCCAAAAGTGGTTGTATCTTACTTGTATAAAGACGGATTGACCTTAATGCATAAAATGAGTGTAATAGAGTAAGGTCATTGTTGAAAGTACAGATTGGAGTTAAACTATGCGTTAACAAAATTTTGCTATCTGAATGTATTAGACAATTAAATAGACAATAAAAAAATATCTAAAACTCAAATTACAGAATATAGACGATTAGTATGAAGTTGTTGATTGCATACATTTCATTTAAATGAATAAGTTAATCTCTTAGACCTGATGCTTACATAGTTACGTGAATGGATAATCTGAATATGAAATCGAAATAGTAACCCTAATGGTAGGATACAGACCTGGTAACATAGAAAAGCTAGCAGTATTTTGGACAAACATGATAACATGTGTATATGTAACAATGATGGTTGGTGCTCATGTTAGTCTCTTAAAAGTGCACATCTATCTCAAAGTGGAAGATAATCTTATCGAATAATAGTAGTTATGAAAATCACTAAAGGATAAGTTGCTAATTGATACATGTAGCACTAGAAATAAACTATATCCCTTAGACACTCACATATTGCTTTTCTATGATTCTTGAACATCCATTCCAAGGTGCATATATTATTAGGTAAACTTGACTTAAAACTTAATATGGATTGTCTCATATGTGACGACTTTAGTGGTTAAATGGTTGAGTTCAGTTTTGGATGATTTGTCTATGGTCACTCTATATGCCTTAGCTAACGTTGTGGTTTGGTTTTACCTTATGAGACAAGACAAATAATTATGTGGTATGATCACAACCTTGGATAATGACTCAAGCTTATGAGATATTTTATGGTCTTAATGTTGAGTAGGTAAAAGGGCTTGCATTTGAAAATGACACGATGAGAATCACTAGTTACGTTAGACATTTTTTGCACTTACTGTAGAAGAAACTGGCATATTTTAATATCTCGAGGTACTAAGTATTAATTATATATTGCCGACCATGTTATGTAATGGGTTTTGTTGGTGGTAATGACCAATATAGTTAACCGAGCCTCCTTGGGTGCTCATTTTAGTGGGGAAAAGATTATCAACTCTGCGAACTTGTAAGATCATATGAGTCTTATTAGAAAAAACTGGTCTATTGTAACATCCGGCACTAAACCAGGTTAGCAATGATGCCCTAATCTGTATTTAATAGCCAATTATAGCCTAATCAGTGGTTATTAGAAATTAATCAAGTGATTAACAAGGTTTATTAGAAAATTCAACTCAATTTGAATCAAATTCATCGGTGCAATGAATCGGGAAATCAATTAATCCGATCGATTTACGATATGAGGGATTAATTCATCAAAGTACATAACTAAATTATCATTAGTGACACTAATCATACACTAATACAATCACTTAACATTAATTATGCAAGACTAAAAAATTCATTAAAACAATTCATCCATAAGTATTTATAAATTTCAAAAAAAAAAAAAGGAAAATACAAGAATACATTTCTAAATACATTTATACAAAAAAATATATAAATACATGTATATAACATGTATATGGCCGGCCTTAAGGCCATAGGCATGTGCCAAATTAGAGTTTGACTTTTATTTAAATAATATTACTTTAAACACCATCATTTTGTTAAAAAGTGCACTCAACTTTTGTCCCCCATGCCTTTCATCATTTGAAAGACCAAATTTCCTCTATAAATAGAGAAGTCTTTCATTCATTTTAAACACACCAAAAACCTCTCATTTCTCTCCCAAAAATCCGGCCAACATACACACAACCCACAAAAATTCTTCATTCAAGTGTCCTTCAAGTGTTCTTGGTGTTCTTCAAGAGTTTTGGTGCATACCTTGCAAGAATTTCAATTTCTACTCAAAATCATCTTCCAAATACATCATAGTAAGTAAATACTAACTTATTTCATCATACATTTATGTTTATATAAGTCTTGCATAATATATATAATCACCAACAACAACAAGTTACATAAAAACTCAAGTTTATAAGTTTCTAGTTTTTATTTTAAGTTATTTCTTTACATGTGTTTATGAATATGTAAACACATTATAAAAGTGTTAATATTATGAAAACATGTGATATATATGTGTTTTTATAACTATTATGGCTTTTATACAAGTTGTCTTTAAATAAACAACAAGAATCATAAGTTGTTTTAAGTTTATAAACTACGGATTTTCGGCAGAAAATTTATATCGACTTTGAAAAATCATAACTAATTCATAACTCAACGAAATGAGTTGATTCTTGTCTCAAAAGTTAGATCTATGTCTTAACTATAGATCTGCAATTTTTCATAATTTATTTTGAAGTTTAAGACCTCCAGAAATTATTTGAGAAACCGAAAGTTTGACAGCTCAAAAATGGCCAACATAGCGTTTTTAACAAGCTTTTTCACCAACCTAAACAACTCGAAAAATGGCCGTTCTTGATTCTAAAAATCCTTTGTATATAGTAGTTTAATGTCCTAGAAAACCAAAGTCTAAAACATTTTGGAGCTTGGTCAAAAACAGCCTCAAAGTAGGCCGAAAAACCTCCGAAAAAGCTGGAAAATTATATATATATAAACTTGACGTTTTAAGCAAATCTTATTTATAAACTTGTAATGTTGGGTGATTTAAGACATAAAAATCTATAAATATACCTATTATCATATATTAGTGATATTAAGTCCTTATTATCATTTAGGACTCGGTTAAACACCTCCGGTTTCATCACCCATCAAACAACGCACATTTGCATTTTTGCGCATATTTTGCCTTCGCAATTCCGGTGAGTCTTCATAGCCCCTATTTTCACTATCTATTGGGGTGGAAATACATGCACTGTTTTCATATGGACATCTAAACTGTATATTTCTTATATGTATTACATATGGTTCCATTAGCCCTTATATCATGAACCGTTAATTGCATTTATTTGTAAGCGCGAATATATTGTGGATAGATCTGTCGGGAGTCATGTCCCCCATTCGGGTTAGCTCGGTTCGGCTAACAGCGAGTGCATATATATTCAACACACGGTATTACGTATGGGAATACTGCACAGGGCAAACTCATTCTAATTAAGCTTCGGTTGCATGATGATTTATGTAATACATACGCGGAATTTATGATTTTATAAATTCAACTCATCTGATAATGTCCATACAACTGGTCTTTTCGCGTAAACCTATGAGCTCACCAACAATTTTTGTTGACGTATTTTAGCATGTATTTTCAGGTAATTAAGGCACGTATGCCTCAGACGTATTTTACTTTCAAGCTTCCGCATCCATGGAGTCGCATGCATATTCAAATTAACGGAGATTTAGCTGCATTATTTTGGATACTTTAATTATGTAATTAAATCTCTGTATTTTGCGAACTCCTTTACTCATATCAGTCTATGTAAAACATTGCTATATTTTCAAGTTTTAATGATGTATTTTAAAAACGTCCATATAGTGGTCGTTCATTATGATTATGGTTACGCTTCCGCACTCGTCACGCCTCGCTGCCAACCGGGGTAGCAGGGTGTGACAGATTGGTATCAGAGCCATAGTTATAGTGAACTAGGTTGCATTGGTACCCTAGACTATAACTGCACATAAGATTTACTGATTTTAGAAAATATTTTGTAACTTGTAACTAACTAAAAGACTATGAATGGACTTTGATAGCAGAAATCATGTCCCATCCGGAAACAATCATCATATCAGATTCAGAGGAGGAGTACACTCCTGCTAGCCCTACGGCCACTGAGATTTTCCACGAGGAAGACACATCGGAAGAAGAGGACCCCTCGGAAGATCCGATGTGGGAGACGGAAGAGGAGCCAATGGAGGAAGATCCACTGCCCCCAGCGGTCCCTGCCCGCGTTCCATACCATCCAGCCGAGCCGTCTTATAAGCCGTACAGGCCATACCCTAACGGCCCCAAAATGCTGTACACACCCCGAAAGCGGGTGAACCCACCAAGAAGGGAGTCTATTCCTGTCCCGACTCCCCAGCCCAATCCCCCGACACCACACCGACGGGTAGACGCCCGGCGATGGACCTGGATACCGGAGACCCTCCGCGAATGGAGGTAGATGGAGGGAGTTCCTCCAAACTTCGAGATAGGAGGACCATCCTCCACACCTGTCCCGACCCTCACCCAAGAGCCTACCGAGCAAACCATACCACTTCTGATAGCACGGTCGACCAGGCATGATCACCAAATCCGATCACTTAACCTAGATATCGGTGGGATGACCGCTCGTCTAGAGCGGGAGGAGTTACAAAACTCCAACATCTACTGGGCTAACCAGCATGCTCTCACCATCCAACAGGATGGTCTGAATGAGCTTCGGCAGCAACTAGCCGAAAGCCATGCTCGGATCGAGGAGCTAACTCAGCGTTTCAACGCGATGGAAAAGGGAGATACCTTCGATCACTCCCACACTTAGGGCACTTCTATCTATCTTTGTAATAGTAGGAAAAATATCATGTAATAGTATAGGACAAAATTTTCGGGTACTAACCCGCCCCTAATGTAAGGAAATTTCGAATGATTAATGAATGAAAATTGCAAGTTATTTATGAAACTGTGTTTGATGATTATAGTATTGTGCTTTAAGGGAAATTTACCTCTTTAAGATTCAATTTCTTACACTATGCTTTTTCTTTAAAATTTTAAGATAATGCCGCCGAAACGAGCAATGAACGCTGCTGACATTGAAGAGCTAGTCGCACAAAGAGTGGCTGCCGCTATAGCCACGTATGAGGCAAATAGGAATAGCTCAGCAAATGGAGATGGTGGTGCTAGCCGCACCACGGGAGGAACGGAAATCCACGCAAAAGGTTGTGGAATTAAAGGATTTTTAAGTTGCAAACCCCGGTATTTCAACGGAACTGAAGGAGCCGTTGGCTTGATACGATGGTTTGAGAAGTTAGAATCTGTCTTTCGCGTCAGCGGATGTGCTGAGGGAGATAAGGTGAAGTTTGCTACTCACACCCTACAAGATAGCGCCCTCACATGGTGGAATTCCTATGTCCAGTCTGTAAGTATCGATGAAGCCTACCAGCTCACATGGTCCGCGTTGAAGCAAATGATGACGGACGAGTACTGTCCGAGGAACGAACTCCAGAAAATGGAATCGGAGTTCTGGAACCTGTCGATGAAGGGAACAGATGTGACGGGGTACACCAACCGATTTCATGAGCTAAGCATTCTGTGCCCTCAAATGGTGACCCCGGAGTACAAAAAGATTGAACGTTACATTTGGGGACTCGCTCCTCAAATTCAAGGTAATGTGACTGCCTCAAACCCATCCACCCTGCAGGATGCCATCAGGATGGCCAATAATCTTATGGACCAAGTAGCCCGGAGAAATGAAGCCAAGGCCGGGGAGAACAAAAGAAAGTGGGAAGACAAGACGGGGAAGAATGCGGGTTCACAATCCAAAAAGCCCGAGACCATTAAGGCTTACGCCGCTGGAGCTGAGCCAAGAAGAGGTTATACCGGTACCAAGCCTTTCTGCACTAAATGCACCTTCCATCACAACCAGGGTCCCTGTCCAACCCACTGTGAGAAATGCAAACGTTTGGGGCATATGGCCAAGGACTGTAAAACTGGAGCCCCGGGAACCAGTGGCAGCAATCAAACAGGCTGCTTTGAATGTGGAGTTACTGGGCACTTCAAGAGTGAGTGCCCGAAGCTGAGGAATGGTGGAGGAGCTCAGGGGAGAGCTTTTGTGTTGGGAGCAGGTGACGCTCGTCAAGATCCCCACGTGGTATCAGGTACGTTTCTTTTAAATGACATTTATGATTACGTACTCTTTGATACTGGGGCTGATAGGAGCTTTATATCTGATAAGTTTAGTCAGCAATTGAATGCCGCTCCTTTTCCCTTAGACAACTCTTATACTATAGAACTGGCTGACGGTAAAATAATAGAGGCAAGTATCATTAAGGAATGCACACTGAAGCTGGCAAATCATCCCTTTAAAATAGACTTGATGCCTATAGAACTCGGAAGTTTCGACGTAGTAGTTGGTATGGATTGGTTGTCACACAATCATGCCGAGATTTTGTGTGGTAAGAAAGTGGTATGGATACCAATCCAGAAGAAGAAGTTCCTAACAGTCCAAGGAGAAAGAAAGAACCGACAGTTGAATGTCATATCCGGCCTAAGAACATTAAAGTGCCTTAGAAAAGGTTGTCATGCAGTACTGGTGCAAATTGTAGAAAAAGAGGCGGAGGAGAAGCGACTTGAGGATATTCCAGTGGTTTGTGACTATCCGAAGGTCTTCCCGGAAGATTTGCCTGGACTTCCGCCAACTAGACAAGTAGAGTTCCAAATCGATTTGGTGCCGGGAGTTGCACCAGTCGCAAGAGCCCCATATAGACTAGCCCCTTCTGAGATGCAAGAGCTATCCAACCAATTACAAGAGTTGATGGATAAAGGATTCATTCGACCAAGTTCCTCACCTTGGGGAGCTCCAGTCTTGTTCGTGAAAAAGAAAGACGGATCCTTCAGAATGTGCATAGACTACCGAGAGCTAAACAAGTTAACGATAAAGAACCGCTACCCTCTCCCCAGAATTGATGACCTGTTTGACCAGCTACAGGGATCTAGCTTCTACTCTAAGATTGATCTGCGATCCGGTTATCATCAAGTAAAGGTTCTGGAAGAAGACATTCCCAAGACAGCATTCAGGACTCGTTATGAACATTACGAATTCCAGGTAATGCCATTCGGTTTGACTAACGCACCAGCCGTATTCATGGACCTCATGAATCGAGTGTGTAAACCATACCTGGACAAATTTGTAATAGTGTTCATAGACGATATTCTCATCTATTCCAGAAATAAGGAGGAGCATGAACACCACCTCAAGCTGATATTAGAGTTGTTAGAGAAGGAACAGTTATACGCCAAATTTTCGAAATGTGAATTTTGGTTGCGAGAAGTTAAATTCCTTGGTCATGTGATCAACAGCCAGGGAATCCAAGTTGATCCATCAAAAATCGAGGCCATAAAGAACTGGGCGACTCCTAGAACCCCCACGGAAATCCGCCAATTTCTAGGACTTGCCGGTTATTATAGGCGATTTATCGAAAACTTCTCAAAGATAGCAGGTTCCTTAACAGAATTGACTCGGAAGGATGTGAAGTATATCTGGGGTGAAGAGCAAGAAAAGGCGTTTCAGCAGTTAAAGCAAAGGTTGTGTAGTGCACCAATTCTGTCCTTACCTGAAGGGACTGAAAATTTTGTGGTCTACTGTGATGCCTCACACAATGGATTAGGTTGTGTGCTCATGCAAAGGGATAGAGTCATTGCTTACGCATCACGGCAGCTCAAAATTCACGAGGTGAATTATACGACTCATGACTTGGAGCTTGGAGCAGTGGTGTTTGCTCTCAAAATATGGAGGCACTACCTGTATGGAACTAAGTGCACGGTGTTCACAGACCATAAAAGCCTTCAGCATATTCTAAATCAGAAAGAGCTAAATATGAGATAGCGTCGTTGGGTTGAACTACTTAGCGATTATGACTGCGAAATTCGTTATCATCCGGGGAAGGCAAATGTCGTGGCTGATGCCCTAAGCCGAAAGGAACGGGTTAAGCCATTAAGAGTTCGAGCTTTGGTCACGACTATACAGTCAAACCTAAACTCTCAAGTCTGCAAGGCACAAGAAGAAGCAGTTAAGGAGGGTAATCTACTGGATGAAGCCTTGAGAGGGATGGATAAGCAGTTTGAAATCAAGCCAAATGGATGTCGATACTTCATGGGCAGAATTTGGTTACCAAAACTCGGGGGAGTAAGGAAGCTGGTCATGGATGAAGGACATAAGACAAGATATGCTATTCATCCAGGGTCAGATAAGATGTATCACGACTTGAAAGGAATGTACTGGTGGCCAAATATGAAGGCTGACATTGCTACCTACGTCAGCAAATGCTTAACATGTTTGAAGGTTAAGGCTGAGCACCAGAAACCATCAGGATTATTGTTCAACCAGAAATACCCCAGTGGAAGTGGGAAAACATCACCATGGATTTCATCACCAAGTTGCCAAAAACTTCTGGAGGTTATGACACTATTTGGGTGATTGTGGATCGACTTACCAAAACCGCACATTTCCTGCCCATCAAGGAGACTGATAAGATGGATAAGTTAACACGAATCTATCTTAAAGAAGTCGTCTCAAGGCATGGAGTGCCAGTATCAATTATATCAGACAGGGACAGCCGGTTCACATCAAGATTTTGGCAATCATTGCAAGAAGCACTGGGTACACGCCTAGATATGAGAACAGCCTATCATCCGCAAACGGATGGTCAGAGTGAAAGAACGATTCAGACTTTGGAAGACATGTTGAGGGCATGTGTCATCGATTTTGGCAAAAGTTGGGACAGGCACCTGCCATTAGTCGAGTTTTCCTATAACAACAGCTATCACTCGAGCATTAAGACCGCCCCATTCGAGGCACTCTACGGGCGAAAGTGTCGATCACCTCTTTGTTGGGCTGAAGTAGGAGATAGTCAGATTACTGGACCTGAGATCATCCAAGAGACTACAGAAAAGATAGCCCAGATTCGTAACCGATTAAAGATCGCGCGGGATCGATAGAAAAGTTATGCAGACATTCGACAGAAGGATTTGGAGTTCCAAGAGGGAGATCAAGTAATGTTAAAAGTCTCGCCTTGGAAGGGCGTAATCCGTTTTGGGAAACGAGGAAAACTCAATCCTCGTTATATCGGACCATTCAAGATCACCAAAAGAATTGGCCCGGTAGCTTACCGACTCGATCTACCCCCAGAACTTAGTAACGTTCATAACACCTTCCACGTGTCCAATCTTAAGAAGTGCCTGGCTGATGAATCACTCGTTATACCCATGGACGAGTTGGAAATAGATGATAAGCTGAACTTCATTGAACAACCCGTAGAAATAATAGACCGAGAAGTCAAGAAACTAAAGCACAGCCGGATCCCGATAATAAAAGTCAGATGGAACTCTAAGCGAGGTCCTGAGTTTACGTGGGAACGCGAGGATCAGTTCCGGGAAAAATACCCTCACCTGTTCTCAAGTACTCAAGAAGTGGAGAACACGATCTAATTTCGGGACGAAATTCCCTTAACAGGGGGAGACTGTAACATCCGGCACTAAACCAGGTTAGCAATGATGCCCTAATCTGTATTTAATAGCCAATTATAGCCTAATCAGTGGTCATTAGAAATTAATCAAGTGATTAACAAGGTTTATTAGAAAATTCAACTCAATTTGAATCAAATTCATCGGTGCGATGAATCGGGAAATCAATTAATCCGATCGATTTACGATATGAGGGATTAATTCATCTAAGTACATAACTAAATTATGATTAGTGACACTAATCATACATTAATACAATTACTTAACATTAATTATGCAAGACTAGAACAATTCATTAAAACATTTCATCCATAAGTATTTATAAAATTTCAAAAAAAAAAAGGAAAATACAAGAATACATTTCTAAATACATTTATATAAAAAAAATATATAAATACATGTATATAACATGTATATGGCCGGCCTTAAGGCCATAGGCATGTGCCAAATTAGAGTTTGACTTTTATTTAAATAATATTAGTTTAAACACCATCATTTTGTTAAAAAGTGCACTCAACTTTTGTCCCACATGCCTTTCATCATTTGAAAGACCAAATTTCCTCTATAAATAGAGAAGTCTTTCATTCATTTTAAACACACCAAAAACCTCTCATTTCTCTCCCAAAAATCCGGCCAACATACACACAACCCACAAAATTCTTCATTCAAGTGTCCTTCAAGTGTTCTTGGTGTTCTTCAAGAGTTTTGGTGCATACCTTGCAAGAATTTCAATTTCTACTCAAAATCATCTTCCAAATACATCAAAGTAAGTAAATACTAACTTATTTCATCATACATTTATGTTTATATAAGTCTTGCATAATATATATAATCACCAACAACAACAAGTTACATAAAAACTCAAGTTTATAAGTTTCTAGTTTTATTTTAAGTTATTTCTTTACATGTGTTTATGAATATGTGATATTATGAAAACATGTGATATATATGTGTTTTTATAACTATTATGGCTTTTATACAAGTTGTCTTTAAATAAACAACAAGAATCATAAGTTGTTTTAAGTTTATAAACTACGGATTTTCGGCAGAAAATTTATATCGACTTTGAAAAATCATAACTAATTCATAACTCAACGAAATGAGTTGATTCTTATCTCAAAAGTTAGATCTATGTCTTAACTATAGATCTGCAATTTTTCATAATTTATTTTGAAGTTTAAGACCTCCAGAAATTATTTGAGAAACCGAAAGTTTGACAGCTCAAAAATGGCCAACATAGCGTTTTTAACGAGATTTTTCACCAACCTAAACAACTCGAAAAATGGCCGTTCTTGATTCTAAAAATCCTTTGTATATAGTAGTTTAATGTCCTAGAAAACCAAAGTCTAAAACATTTTGGAGCTTGGTCAAAAACAGCCTCAAAGTAGGCCGAAAAACCTCCGAAAAAGCTGGAAAATTATATATATATAAACTTGACGTTTTAAGCAAATCTTATTTATAAACTTGTAATGTTGGGTGATTTAAGACATAAAAATCTATAAATATACCTATTATCATATATTAGTGATATTAAGTCCTTATTATCATTTAGGACTCGGTTAAACACCTCCGGTTTCATCACCCATCAAACAACGCACATTTGCATTTTTGCGCATATTTTGCCTTCGCAATTCCGGTGAGTCTTCATAGCCCCTATTTTCACTATCTATTGGGGTGGAAATACATGCACTGTTTTCATATGGACATCTAAACTGTATATTTCTTATATGTATTACATATGGTTCCATTAGCCCTTATATCATGAACCGTTAATTGCATTTATTTGTAAGCGCGAATATATTGTGGATAGATCTGTCGGGAGTCATGTCCCCCATTCGGGTTAGCTCGGTTCGGCTAACAGCGAGTGCATATATATTCAACACACGGTATTACGTATGGGAATACTGCACAGGGCAAACTCATTCTAATTAAGCTTCGGTTGCATGATGGTTTATGTAATACATACGCGGAATTTATGATTTTATAAATTCAACTCATCTGATAATGTCCATACAACTGGTCTTTTCGCGTAAACCTATGAGCTCACCAACAATTTTTGTTGACGTATTTTAGCATGTATTTTCAGGTAATTAAGGCACGTATGCCTCAGCCGTATTTTACTTTCAAGCTTCCGCATCCATGTAGTCGCATGCATATTCAAATTAACGGAGATTTAGCTGCATTATTTTGGATACTTTAATTATGTAATTAAATCTCTGTATTTTGCGAACTCCTTTACTCATATCAGTCTATGTAAAACATTGCTATATTTTCAAGTTTTAATGATGTATTTTAAAAACGTCCATATAGTGGTCGTTCATTATGATTATGGTTACGCTTCCGCACTCGTCACGCCTCGCTGCCAACCGGGGTAGCAGGGTGTGACATCTATTGAAAGTCATAGTGACGTAAAGATGTAATATGCTAAAAATTTCACACAAACGAGTAAAGTGTAATTAGATTATCTGAATTATATTATTATATAATGAATAGCATAGTGTTGGCATGAAAAACATGTAACAGTTAGTTGATGAATATATATGTCTCTATATTGATAACTTGAAATAGAATAATGTGAAATGTCAAGTTGAAAATATGTTATAACATTGCAGGAAGTTAAAAACATATCAAAAGAGGCATACTAGTAAAATCACCTACATTGATTTAAATCTAAATTTTGTACAGTTAGTAATGGATACTAATTTATGTAGTTACCTGTAATTGACTTTGGGAATAAACATTTTTGAAAACTCATGCATTGATGTCTCGGTGCACGATAGAGTATTGAATTGAAAAGTCACTAAGTTGAGAAATAAAGGAATCGAGATAGCGTCAGTTCATGAGAATTTGAAAACATCTTTGTAGGTCTTTAATGACTTGAGAGACGAAAGTCGAGATGAAGGCCAAATACCGTCGTTGTTTGAGCCGAGTTGATTCCGTGGGCGGAATCCTTTTAAGTGGGGAGGAATTGTAACACCCCAATAATTTAAAACGGTATTTAACTTTGTGAAACAATTTTAATTATGAATTAATTGCTAAATATCAGTGATAGGTTTTATTATTGGGACTTGAATAAAGAAAGAAAAAAAATAAAAGGTTGGTTGTATTGAAATGACAAGAATAGGTAATGTACTTTGACATTTACATAATGATTAGTATGGCATAAGAATCGATTAATGTGATGTTTGAATACATTTAGTATAATTATGTCAAATTTATTTATTTGGATATTGAATTATTAAATAAATGCAAGTTATAGCATTGTGGTTTTGTTTTGCAAATAAAAGATGGTTAGTAGAGGGGCTTATGTTGTCAAAAGATGAAAGTTGGAGGGCCTTCATTTTCTCCTCTTTGGTCGTTCAACACCACCAACACACACACATTCACATTTCAATTTTTAGCAAGAAAAGAAGAGAAAAACTAGGGTTTTGCAAGATTCAAGATCAAAGATTGAAGATCTACCTTTGATATTTGAAACATCATTGAAGGTAAAAACATCCCCTACACCCTTCTTCTTCTTTTCTATCCATTTCACCATTGTTGGAGAATGGAACCCTAAATGGGTTTTGTTAGTTTTAATTGGTAAATGACTCTAATATCAAGTATAGGTTAATGTTTATGGATTATATTCGTATTTGAGTCATAAAAATGTGATTGATTGGGTTGGATTGGTATTTTAAAGGAAAACCCAAGTTGGAGTTCCAATGGAGTATGGAAGTTGGGTTGCATCAAAATACATGTTTTATATGATAAATTATGATTCAAATATGTTATATATGGGTATGGAATTGAATGAATTTAAATAAAAGCTCATTTGGAGATTTGAAGAGATGATTTGGGTTTTAACCCATTTATGAACTCAAAAGTGTTCATATGAATCAATGAATGACCTTTTATGTTTTACATGTGTTGGAAGGGTATAATATGGTCTAAAAATGTTTTATAAATGATTCCAAGTGTTTGTTGGGAATAAGTACGAACAAATGCTCAAAATGATATTTTGTTTTTAATCCGCACGCCAAGTGTTCGATGAAATGTCTTGAATGTATTTTGGCTTAAAATTGGTGTGCAGATGACGAAAATGATTTGTAAACTCTTTGGTATAAGTATGTTGTTGATATGAGTTGAATTGAAATGCATAATATGTGTCAAATTGAGAAATGAGACAAATATCATTTGATTTTTGAGTTTTGGACAGCTTGACATGCTGTCTTGTAAAACTCATATAAAATCACTCGAAGCTCTGTTTTGGACGTGCCATACGTCGTTCGAGAGTAAGAGAGTGTACTTTAACATACAATAGTCATATGAAGCTAAATTGGACGTAGCAGGTCAAAAATGCATGATGTTGCGGCTGACCTGCAGTTGGCGAAATGTTGAATCAAATTTTATAAATTCATATAGAATTGGTTATAGATCCGTTTGGGATGATTCAAGTTGGATATGAAAGATAAAAGAGTCTACTTTATCTTACTTTAAAACATGTTAAGATAAATTAACCTATAACAATGTTAAAAACCAAGATATAAACAAAAGTATGAGACGTTTGGTCTTGATATTGTTGATATTTTAATAGTAGATGCATATGTACACTCAATTCTCACATGCATGATTCTTTAGGCTTATGTGAGGCACATTGGATATCACCATACTTGATATACTTTCATTTGACCTCACCTGGATATCCATAGATAATGTTGGGCTAGCTCTAAGCCTAAATTGAGCAATACGTTGGACCAGCTCTAAGTCTAAATTGAGCAATACGTTGGACTAGCTCTAAGTCTAAATTGAGCAAATCGTTGGACTAGCTCTAAGTCTCAATTGAGCAATATGTTGGGCTAGCTCTAAGCCTAAATTGAGCACTGGATCATATTGGTTATTGAACATACTCGTTGCATTTCATTGCATGCATGTATAATATGTATCATTCTATTCTAGCAACTCTCTCAATTTTGTTGACCCTTTTAGTTGTTACCTCCTTTCAGGTAAAAGAAAGCATCACACCTGACCATCTTGGTAGTGGATTGGACTTGACTAGCGGCTCATTTGTCTTCGCATATCTTTGGTAAAGCTTTGGGTGGGGATTTAGTGGACTCCCATTTTGGTATACGCACGTGAATGAACTTAGCTTTTATTCATGGTTAGGTAACTTGGATGTTTAAAATTGTAACCCCAACTACTTTGATCCAAGATACCCCACACTTTGCTCATTATTAGGTGAAAAGGTGTGAAGTATCATGTCAATGGCTTTTAAATATTGAAAATTTAAATTTGACCACATTTTCGCAAGTATTTATTGTTAATTATGGTTAATTGTTTGTGAAACATCTATATTAGTTGGAAGGGTGTTCCACCGTCAACAACACTTTTTCTCTCAAAACTAATTACCTGATTTTTTTCTGGTTTCTTACCTTACTTCTCACCGGCCATGAGTCGGAAAACGTAGGTCCTAACAACGGTGAGCTATAGTCGGAAGTTTATACGTCATTTCCTATTATATGATAAAATTTCAGATCGACACCAATCGGTTTTACAACTCGGCGATGATGGAACTGGCGATGCGACTTGGCCTAAACGACGGCCGACAGTTGTGTTTCCTCCTAGCCGAGACCATTTGTATAGATCTAGTGTCGATCGTTAAGGACCGTATGATGATTTTCCTGTTCTTATGAATTTTTATCGCCGGCGATGACTCGTGAATAGTAACGTAACTTACGGTTTCCCTTATAAGAGCCAAACGAAAACTCTAAATTTGTGCATGTTTGTGTATTTGTAAATTTCTTGCCGTCAACACCACTTTTTCTCCCAAAAGTAATTACCTGATTTTTTTTTTGTGGTTTCTTAGCTTACTTCTCGCCGACCATGAGTCGGAAAAGGTAGTTTCTAACAATGGTGAGCTATGGTCGGAAGTTTATAAGTCATTTCCTTTTATATGATAAAATTTCAGATCGACACCATTCGGTTTTACAAGTCTCTCACAAACTATAATATGTTTTCTAATTTTTTTTTAACCTCTTAATATTCTTCATCAGAATATATGTTGTCTTTGATGTAATATCTTTCGTAGAAAACACACAATTCATTAAAACAACTAAACTTAACTAAAGTTCTTTTATCTTGCAGTTTGTTTATCCATTTATAACTAAAGTTAATTTCATTAGCGTTTGATACAATTTTTTTTTTTGCAGCTTCTTATGGACATTTATATTTTATTCTTTTATGGTCTGTAATAATTTTAAAATTTTTTTTTCTTTGTTGGTCTGTAACAATTTAGTAGACATTTTTTTTATTTGTGTTTAGTAATAATTTTTTGGGTCTGATACTCCGTCTACACAAGTCAGCCAGCAGTGGTGCCTCGTAAGTTTTATTTACCCTCATCATATTCTTAAATTGCTATTCTTAATTTTATATTGTTATAACCTAAGAAAGGTACTATTCATATTTATGTTTTTCAAAACAAAGTACATGATGGACATTGATAGGTTACCGTTTTGCTAGTAACAAACTTTGTTATTATAAACATCGAAAACAAAGCTACTAATGAAAATTGACATACTTAAATAGATAGAAACATTTACCACGCTTTAAAAAGTAAACCAAAAAAAAGGAACATAAGTAGATATAACTTAGGATCCTCTAAAAAAAGTAGACTTTAGGTAGATTGTTCGCATTGTTGTCTTCTGTCAAACGAACGACTGGAGGGGGTTGACCATGTGGGTCGTCATTGTCATCTTGCAAACAGTAAACTTTCGTTCCGCTGAAAATAGAAACACGATCACGTTTGGTTCCTTAGCCGGCATGAATGTTTGAAGTAGTTGCAACTTCTAGTTTGTTACTTTCTTCATCGCTTGAGAGATTCACAATCTTTGAAGGGTCCATCATAGCTAGTTTCCTTAGGTTACGTTGTCGTTTTTTTCGTTTTTGCATGTATAAAATGGTACGAAGCACAAACTCTTGCAACTGTGACGTTAGCTGTTAAAAAAAATCATTGATTAGCGAAAAAATGATAGGCTAAAGTATGTTATAAAGTTTTGGTCTGCTTACCTCATCGAAATGCGACGGTGGTGCATTGGTGGTCTCGTCTGGAAGACCTGTTGGAAAAATTGGGGATACATTTAGTCTTAATTAAAAAATACTGCATAATAGTGTTTGAAGTTAGACCTGTCTTAATACACTATTATTCCATAATAGAATCTGAGATTTAACCTGGAGTGTTGTCCTGCAGTGAATCGTACTGTTGATCGTAGCACTGGAAAAATATGTATTAGTAAATAAACTGTGAATACTAAGAATAGAAAGTACAATGTAGGTTCACCTCATAGTTTGGATCTTATTACTCCTGAATGCAGTCCATTGTCTCCGTTGCTGTTGGTGACATGTAATGAAGCTCTGTTGATTCTTTGGATGGTGATGAATCGTTTTTGTTGATTTCTGCCATTGTTCGTCAGTTTGTAAGTAGTATACTCGAGGAGCTTGCAAATATTGATGTCATTTGTATGTGATGCGTATTTATAGTGTTGTCATGGCAACTGCTTGTATAACTTCTTCACTATGTGAACATGCAACTGATAACTACCCCTAGTGGCCATGATCAAGCATTTTTTTAGTATAAAATAACTGTATCATTTTGTCAGTTTTAATCTTCATTAAATTTAGATAAACTAATAATTGCAATTTTGGAACCTTAAATTTATGAACATGTTCTTGTAGAATTCAGCAGGAACTGTTTAGACGTGGATGTAGCAGTTTTAAGGTGGTTTTAAATAAAGTAGTGGGGTGTTATGATTTACAAGTATACCCCTTTAATGCAACCGTAGTAGTTTATTAGCGGTTCTTTTAAGGGTATTAAAGTAACTATCTAATTCAGCCCTTATCAATGGCTGATAATCAGTGGATCAAGATCGAACGGTCAAGATTTGCTGAAGGCTTTATGTCTCGCCAGCAATATATAGTTATAATTTGTTTATAACATTATCACTACTTTTTACAATATTTTCCCATCAAAATATATACAAATCCGCTTATAATTTGTTTATAACATCACCCGATCATTATGAAAGATACAAAAATAATGAAATTATCAATCGAGCAAAACCAATATAACTTTAGCTGATAACATAAAACGTACCCAGACAATTGAATGTAGTAACAATAGAATTTTGAATAAGAAAACATGATCGAATGTATCAGCATCCAAATTATCCGATCATATATAACATCCAAATATGTTAGAAATCATTGAACGACAGAAAAAAAAAATGATATATTTCGACCAAATACAAAAGAATGACAAAAATTTTTATTAAAAATTATGAACTTTAGAAAAAATCGTTAAACATTGGTATGAATAAACCCACATTATATTTGACTTCAAGATAACTTTCATTTGTTATAAAGTCACCACAATATTACTGAATATAATATACATAACGTTTAAAAATTCAATAAGGGAAAAAACACAAAGATAAAAAAGTTCACGATTGTTCTTTTTGTCGTGTTTTTCCTGGGGGTCGTACATTGCATGGCTTAAGATTTACCTAGTATATGTGTGTATATATAGACTTAGGTTCAATAAAGTACTACTTAAATTAATCGACTGCATCCGAAGGTACTGTTCTTAAAAAAGTTTAAATTGTTTTTATAATCATGTTTAAATTGTTTAAATTAATATTTAATTTTTAATACATTCATCAAGTCTACGTCCTTAAAAATTTTGTGAATGATCATATACATTTATGTGAATGGTCATCCAAGTGAATGATCATTCACATCATCGATCCACCTTAATTTTTTCAACCATTCATAATATCTATTTTTGAATTTTAATGTACAGATGTATGACTCTTTTGATAAAAAGTCTTACAATATTGGTTTATACATGTATATGTAAAAAAAAATATATGAATGATCATTCACAAGGGTGCGTTCGGTACTCCCTGATTATATATATATATATATATATATATATATATATATATATATATATATATATATATATATATATATATATATATATATATATATATAAAATATGGTTCGAGAGGATACCACTCATTATGCAGCGTACCAGAAGGTAACACCTTTAAAACAAACTTTTTAATTTTTTTAATAAAATGTTTTAATTAACATTATGAAGATTATGTGTAAATTTCACATATATTCATATCTCTCAACTCTTTAAAAATGATGTAAACGTACACTTACACACACACACACACTATTCATAAAACTTTTAAGGACGTAGACTTGGTGAATGAATTTGAAATTCACATATCATGTGTGTAACTTTAACTTAAACATTTTGGTGAAAAATAATTATAAAAAAAAGGTTTTTTAAGGGCGATATGCAATTCATTTTGAGTGATATTTTTTTATCCTAAGCCTATACATATTATATATATATATATATATATATATATATATATATATATATATATATATATATATATATATATATATATATATAGAGAGAGAGAGAGAGAGAGAGAGAGAGAAGAGAGAGAGAATGGATCAAATGATGACCATTCTTACCAAAGGGCCTTTGGCCTAGCGGTACCAAGGTGTTAGAGGGGACCCCAAGGTTGTGGGTTAGAGTCCCATTATGGACAAAAAGGTGTGTCAGGATCTAAAACTGAATAACCAAGACTAACTGATTTGAATTTTTCAGAGTATAAATCAATAATCTTGCTTTGAATCAAAGTTTAATCAAGAAGTTTGCGGAATAACACTTAATTATTTTAACAAAAGCTTTCAGAATAAATAGCAGATAAACACAATCAATAATCAAGACTGTTTGTATTGCTGATCTTAATGATTACAATCACCTCTAATCTGTTTGATTAGACGAAGAACACAGACTGTTCTTAGGGTTTTACAACCTTAGAGGCTTATGAAAACTCTATCAATAAAGCAATTACAGACTCAAAATATGCAGAAAACTCCTATACAATAGAAAGACCTATTCTATGTATTTATATTGCTTCTTGATATGTTTCCTTGACGAATAATAACTTCTCTGATAGTAGATATGCTGGAATCTTCATGTAGATATCTTTTCCTGAAAATCAGCACTTTTTGTTTATGAAACTGTTGAGCAGCTTGAATCACTTGACAGCATGAACAGAGCAGCTTGAGTTGATTTGCTCTGGCAGCTTGAACTTTTACACTGGCAGCTCGAGTTTCTTCAACTAGCAGCATGAACTTTGGATTTACATTTAAAATCTACTAACAGTCTGAGAAGTCTAACTAACAGTTTGAACACACTTCAACTATTTGTGATACAGACCCAATGTTGTGCATCGTTATCAGCTCATCTCTGGTCAACTTTTGAACTATTTGCCAAAAAGTATCATACTCTTCTTCACGACCAGACTCTCTTCTTATCACAAACTTAATTCTCAAGTCACGGTCATCCAGTGACTTAGCAAACCAGTAGTTGATTTGAGGCTTTGTGAAATCATGTTGATCAATCAACTTCTTTATTTCCATGGCCTTTTGCATTTGTTGCTCAAAGAGCACCCTCTTAACAGATGAAGGAATAGAAACAACAGCTTGATCAGTGGGAACAGGTACACTGGCAGCAGCTTCAGTTTGGACTGATTTCTTTGATGGTTGGACTTCTTGGGATGGATGAACTTCTGGGGAGACTTTTGTTTTCTTTCTATTCTCCATTTCTTTATCATGTTTCTCCTGCAGCTTTTCAGTAGTCATGGACTGAGCCATTTTCTTTGGAATACCTGCTGCAAAGGCAAAATTGATTAAGAATCTTCTGTGCTCAGCCTTGGTGTGCCCTGTTGGCATCTTTCTCTTCTTTTCACCTTGTTTGCCCACAAACCCCTTTAGGTAATCACCTAATGTCTCATCATCATCTATTGGGGGCTGGGCTTGCTGATCTAATTCTTTGTCCATTTCTTCTGCCAATTTCTTGGCAACTTCAGCATCAAAGGCAATCTGGGCTTCTTTGGAGGAGAATTTGTGCTTTGGAGATTCAATGAGGATGCCCTTGCCCTTGTCTTTTGCAGAAGAGGATGTTGCTTGGACTGTACTTGATGGAGCTTGAACTCTTTCCCTTATAACAACGCCAGTTGCTTTTGGGGCAGCAGCTTGAGTTTCTAGGCTAACAGCTTGAGAAGCTGTTGGGACTGCTAGCCTAGAAAATGGAACTGTTGATGCTGCTTGGACTGTTGTTGTTGGAGCTGCTTGGACTGATTTGGGAACCTCCTGATTCTCCCCCTTTTTGGAAGCATTGGTTTGGTCAAAAGGACCTACAACCTTTGCCCCGTGGGTTTGAATCATATGCTCTAATTTCATGATTTTATTTCCACAGAGGGTGAACCCTTTATGAAGATAATCCATTCTTTTATTCTGAGCAGCCTCTGCCTGCTTGAGTGCAAAAATTTGAGCCCCCTGTGCAGCAATGATGGACATTTGATATTCCAACATGGCTACAACAGGTTTCAGCTTGGGATCCGTCAAGAGCATGAGTTGCAGACTTGTCTCAAGATCAGAAAACACCTGAGGTGCTTGTGATCTATCACTGACATTAATACCAGAAGTAGAGACTTCTGGGCCCCTCTGTTCTTGGTTCTGGGGACTTCCAGCTGGTGTTTGCACACTGGCTGTTGCCATGGGTGTGGTCTTAGAGATGTTGGCACTGTCCTGTGTCTCTTTTGCAGAAACAGCAGTAGTGCCAGCCACAGAACCCATATGAACCATCTCTGAAGAGATGTTCACCTCCTGAGTGAGGATGGGAGTTTCCTCAATTGGTTCCCTTTGGATATTCTGTGCAGAAGTATCCTCCTGCACAGGGATATATAGCTCTTGTCTAGGGGAGGAGGAGGAAGGAGCTCCTGGTCCCCTTTTCCTTTTATATAAGTATTTTAGTGGACGTTTTGGCTGTACAAAAGGATCAGATGGAATATTTGTATCATGAGGAGTGGGTTGGGGTCCTGGGGGTGAAGCAGGAATGTTGTGCTGTGTCTGCTCAGGACCCTCTCCTCTATTTCCTGGAATGATGTTCATCATTGCAGAGGGCAATGGAACATCTATACTTACAAAATTGGCACTTGGCTTTAACAGCCTTTTGATTGAAGACAGTGAGTGCCTATGGGAAACATGTATCCGTTTATGTAAATGTGGAGTTGTGTAGGTGTGTGCAATAATTTCTGCCAAAAACCTATGATACATCAGAAATTTCCCATTCTTTAGGGAATGATGCCTTAACATCCCCTGAAAAATCATGTTAGAAAAATTGAACTGTTGGCCAGTAGAAAAGCACACTAAGGCAGTGGCAATATTTGAAGAAAACTCAGACCAACCAGTTCTTTTGGGGCTTAAACATTGCTGAATAATATGCACAAGGTATTTCCATTTAGGAGAAAAGTGTTCCTTAAGAAAAGTAAAAGAATCAGCAGGACCCCTATAACCAATATTTTGAAGACCAAAATGTAAAGCTTGAAGGGATAGGTCGGTTATACCTGAGGCATCTTGAAGATGCAAGTGATGTCTGATGGATTCCTCAGTGATATTGATGACAGTTCCATCAATCTTGGATATGAGGGTAGGCACTCCATTGATGGTTTGAACAGATGCATGATTCCAGAACTGTTCAATATGGGAGATGTATATAGTAGGATTAATGGAAAGGGCATAATGGATATGGGAGTGCCTGAGGAAATCCATCATTGCATGAAACGGTTGAAGTTCAGAGTGTTTTAGGGTGTATGGGAGGCAGTTGTGTTCTTTTACAAACTCCATTGATGAAGAAACGACGGTTTAGGGTTTGAAAGAAGATCGTGTGATTCGTTCAGAGAGAAAGCAAGAGGCCGTGGAAGAAGAATATGTAACTGGTAGTTACAACTGAACGAAACCGGGACCTTTAAAGGTTTCGAAAAGGTTGGGTCCCGCGCACACATTTGAGAAATTATCCAAATACCCTGCACACTTTGACAGATCAAGTGAAAACAACTAACAACATGAGAAAATGAACTAGCAGCTTGAGAAAATACTCAAGCTGTTAGTTAAAAATGAAGCATCTTTTAATTAAAAAAAAAAAAACAGTGACTCCCCCTTAAATTAAGCATACATATTAGATAATAATGAAAATTTTAATCCATGTTTACCATACCAATGTTTGATACTAGGAAAGTGAACCTTCCTACATCAAAAGGTTTGGTAAATAGATCAGCTAACTGATCATCAGTATGAATCTTGGTAACTTGGATTAACTTCTTTTCATTACAATCTCTGATAAAGTGAAATCTGATTTCTATATGCTTGGTTTTTGGGAATTTCACTGGGTTTTGCACAATGCTGATTGCACTTGAGTTGTCAATATAAATAGGAGTGGATAAGAAATTCATACCATAGTCTCTTAGTTGATTTTGAATCCACATTACCTGGGAGCAGCAGCTTGCAGCTGCTACATATTCTGCTTCAGTGGATGATGTGGACACAGTTGTTTGCTTTTTGCATTGCCAAGAGACCAATCTTGCTCCTAAGTATTGACATCCACCAGTTGTGGATTTCCTGTCAATGTTGCATCCACCATAGTCACTATCAGAATAAGCAGTTAGTACAAGGGGAGAGTCTTTAGGATACCATAGGCCTAAGTGTGGTTGGCCTTTAAGGTATCTAAAGATTCTCTTAACAGCAACCAAGTGAGAGTCCTTTGGAGAGCATTGAAATCTAGCACACACACAGACAGCAAACATGATATCAGGTCTGGAAGATGTTAGATACATAAGAGATCCTATAAGAGATCTGTATAAATGAATATCCACATCTATGCCATCTTTGTCTGTATGAAGCTGCTTATGAGGATCCATTGGAGTGCTTGCAGCTTTGGTGTCTTGATATCCAAATTTGTCCAGTATGTCCTTCACATACTTTGATTGGCTTATGAAGAGACCTGTAGGCTTCTGCTTAACTTGTAATCCGAGAAAGAAAGTGAGTTCTCCCATTGAGCTCATTTGGAACTTTTTGTGCATTAAAGCCTCAAACTCTTTGCACAAGCAGTCATTAGTTGAACCAAAGATGATGTCATCAACATAGATTTGGACAAGCAGAATCTCATCTTTGATAGACTTAGTGAAGAGTGTTTTGTCCAAAGTGCCTCTCTTGAATCCATTCTGTAGAAGGTATGATGACAGAGTGTCATACCATGCTCTGGGGGCTTGGTGGAGACCATAGAGAGCCTTGTCTAGCTTGTACACCCTGTCTGGATACTTGTAGTCTTCAAAACCAGGAGGTTGACACACATATACCTCCTCTTCAATTGTCCCATACAGAAAAGCAAACTTGACATCCATTTGATACACTTTAAATCCTTTGAAGCTTGCATAGGCTAGAAATAGTCTGATGGCTTCAATTCTTGCTACTGGAGCAAATACATCATCATAATCTATGCCTTCTTCTTGAGTGTACCCTTGTGCTACTAGTCTTGCTTTGTTCTTGATGACTATCCCTCTCTCATCTTTCTTGTTTCTGAACACCCATCTTGTACCAATTGCTCTCTTACCTTTAGGAAGATCCACCAGAGTCCATACATTCTGAATTTTGAACTGTAGAAGCTCTTCTTGCATAGCTTCAATCCAGGATGAATCTTTTAATGCTTCTGATGCCTTTTTAGGTTCTAGTTGAGACATGAAACAGGCATTCTCAAAGGCAGCTAGGCTGAATTCAGGAACTGTTTGTTCAGCAGCAGCAGTCTTATCTTGAACCATTTTCCTTGTTTGTACAGGAGTGCTTGGATCACCCAGTATTTGATTGAGAGGATGATACTTGTGAACCCTTAGTGTAGGCTCTCTCTCAGTCTGAAAAGAGGATCCAAGATTTGTATCATCTCCATCTGGACCAGTAAAAGGATCATCTTCAGGAACAGCTTGACTTGAATCTGGGACTGTGTCCCTTTGTGTTGGAGCTGTTCTCTCAGGACTTGGGAGTGGCACTTCAGTATCTGGATTTGTATCATGTGGAGCATTCAGGACCCCTGGAGGATCACAAGACAGAAGTGGTAGAGTGGTGTAATCATCCCAACTTGTTGAATCTGCAGCAGTCTGAAACTTTGTGCCAACAACTTGAGAAGTTGTATTGGCAGCATGAGAAATTGTGTTAGCAGCTTCAACCCTGTATGCATCAGTTTCTGCAGTATACTCAACAAAGCTCAGAGAATTTGTTAGTGAATCTAAATCAAACAATCAATCAGGACCAGTGCCTTTAATATTAGCAGTATTTTCATTAAATTCAATGTTGGCACTTTCTTCAATGGTTTTAGACACACTGTTATATACTCTATAGGCTTTGCTTTGAGTTGAGTATCCTACAAAGAATCCTTCTTCAGCCTTACTTTCAAACTTCCCTAAGTGAGTCTTAGTGTGAAGGATAGTACATGGGCATCCAAAAGGCTTGAAGAAAGCTATTAGGGGACTTCTGTTATGGAATAACTCATAGGGAGTTTTCCCTTGTGATTGAACAACTTGAACCCTATTTAGAACATAACAGGCTGTATTAACAGCTTCTGCCCAGAAAGTCATTGGCAGATTTGAATCAGCTAACATTATTCTAGCAGCCTCAATTAATGTTCTGTTCTTTCTTTCAGCTACACCATTTTGCTGTGGTGTTCTTGGTGCACTGTATTGTCTAGCAATGCCTTTGGACTCACAGAAACTGTTTAGAATGTGATTTTTAAATTCAGTTCCATTGTCTGATCTTATCACCTTAACTTTGGAATTAGTTTGGTTTTCTATCTTAAGGATAAAAGACTTAACTAGTTCAGCAGTTTCATCTTTGGACCTAAGAAAGTAAACCCAAGTAAATCTGGTGAAATCATCAACAATAACTAAACAGTAAGCCCTTTTATTCAAACTCAAAACAGATGTTGGACCAAATAGATCCATATGAAGCAGCTGAAGAACAGATGAGATTGAATTTGCTTCTTTGGCCTTATGAGAATTTTTGTGTTGCTTACCTTTAAGGCATGCTACACAATGATCATCACAAATGAACTCCTTTTGTGGTAAGCCTCTTACCAGATTCTTTTTAACGAAGACATTCATAGACTTGAAGTTCATGTGACACATCCTTCTATGCCAAAGAGCAGACTCATTTGATGATGCTTTGGATATCAAACAGCTTAAAGTATTTGATTTAGACAAAAGATCTGTGTCCAGACAGTAGACATTGTCCTTTCTTGGTGTTCTTAGTAAAACAAGATTTTCAGGAACTTTGAAATCTTTTGAAAGAACAATGCACTCAGAATCTGTGAACAGAACAATGTTTTGTTTGTCACAGATTTGAGAGACACTTAATAAATTGTACTTAAGCTGTTCAACATACAAAACATCATGGAATGTCATGTTGCCTGCATTTACCTGTAACCTTACCTCCTTTTGAGTTGCCTCCAAATGCAACAAAACCTCCATCAAAACCTTTGAAATTTGACAAGCACTCAGAATTGCCTGTCATGTGCCTAGAGCATCCATTGTCCAAATGCCATCTTGTTCTATGAGGAGACCTTTGGTTGCCCTGCACAAATAACAGCTTAGTCAGTAGTGGAGTAAACCCAAACCAAATTGGTTTTGGGTTGGCCTTGTACATTGACATAACTAAATACTGTTTTTGACTTCTTATATTTAGTGAGATCTACTGATGGAGTCTTTGGAGAGTATTTGGTGACTATATGAGGTATCCAAATATTTTGATCATCTTTTCTTCTAACAGTCTCAGATGATTCACTAGCAGTTCCAGATTGATGCTCAGCAGCTTGAGCTGTGTTTGTAGTACAGCTTCAGTTTTTGCACTAACAGCTTCAGATTTTGACTTAGCAGTCTGATTTTTTGCATTTGCAGTTTGAGCTGAAGATTTGTCCTTGACACACCATATTTGTTTAAAACTTGATTTAGGCTTTGCCAAAACTTGTTTTTGATGTGTGGACTGTTTTTTATTCACTTTTGAAAACCTGTGATCAACTGTTTTCTTTGGAACTGATGTGGAAGGTTTCACTTTTGAGTGCTTTGACTGAATAGGATTTGTTTTTGTGTGATTCACAGTCTGTTTTGCAACAGCTGGTTTATAAAAACAATCCTTGGCTAAGTGATTCTTCCTTCCACGGTGAAAACACCTTTTGACAGTTTGAATTGGAGAACCAGACTTTTCTGTCAATTTCTGGTTCTTGTTTCTCTGATTTCCTCTTACCTGCTGTTGTTTAGGAAACTTTTGAACACCATGCTTTTGGCATGTGCAGACAGAAACAGTTTTACCTCTTTTATTTCCTTTTGATGAAGATGCAGTGTTACAGTTAGAATGTACAGAAACTTGTGGAGTAGCATTGCATACACTCATCTTCTCTTTTCCTTTCTTACTGGGAGCTTGGACCTCTATGGGTGCACTCATTGTGTTACAGTCTCTATTTTGACTCTTATTTTCCTTTGATTCAGGACTGTTATCAAGGATAGGATCTACAATAGTCATAGACTCATCTAGTGGTTCATTGACAAGTCTATCAGCAACCTCACTCATTGGATGAATGTACTTGTTGTTGTATGGAGGTGGAGTAGCTCTGTATCCTATTCCTTCTTTGGGATTAACCTGTGATTTTACTCTATCTTTAAATTGGACTTCCATTAGGTGTTCCAGCTTTTGATTTGCTAACTTAAAGTTTCCTAGATCTATGTTAACAGATTCTAGTTTCTTATTAGCCTCTAACACCTTTTGTTCAGTCTCTTCTACCTTTTTATTCAGAGATTCTATTTTCTTATTTAGTTCCTTTTT
>JAANYP010001128.1:0-17057 GCA_020465985.1 Centrapalus pauciflorus
TTCAGCCTATGCTGCTCATAATGAGCAATTAAAGTTATTTCAAATGGAATGTGAAAGAGTTGCATTTTTAAATGGGAAGCTGGCAAGAAGAAGTTATGTCAAGCAGCCTCGAGGTTTTGAAAAATGAACAACATCCAGCGTTTTGTCTATAAGTTGGACAAAGCTCTCTATGGTCTTAAAACAAGCCCCTAGAGCCTGGATGACACTCTTACTGATTTCCTTATGGGCAATGGGTATCTCAGAGGTAAAGTGGATACGCACACGTTCATAAGAAAGAAGTTCTGATATTATGCTTGTTCAAATTTATGCGGATGACATAATATTTGGTTCTACTAATGAGCAGTTGGTGCAAGAATTTTTCATTACTCTGAAATCCAAAGTAGAAATGGATAGATGGTGAGATAACTTAACTTTCTGTTTTCAGGATTACAGGTTAATATACAAAAACACCAGAACCTGGACTTTAAAATTATAAATCAAGAAAGCACTTTAGACTCTTTGGAAAATAGTTCAAAGTTTGATCAAAGGTTTCTCCGATATTAATCAAACATAACCCCAATGGAACCAAGTCTTCAAATGGATGCTAGATACAAACGAATTGCTTCTAGCCTGGCCACAGGAGCAAATGTTTCATCATAATCAATTCCTTCCTCCTGTCTGTAGCCCTGAGCAACCAGTCTAGCCTTATTTCTAATGACATGACCTTGCTCATCCATCTTATTTCTGAAAACCCATTTGGTGCCAATTATGGTTTTACCTTTAGGAGCAGGGACCAGCTTCCATACCTTGTTTCTCTCAAACTGATTGAGCTCTTCTTGCATGGCAGTGATCCAATTGGCATCTTTTAGTGCTTCATCCACCTTCTTTGGCTCCATCAACGAAACAAAACTAGAGAACATACAGAGTTTCCTAAGCTGTCCCATCGTGTTTGTACCCCTTTGTTGATGTCACCAATTATTTGATCATTGGGGTGACACCTGATCCACTTAGGATCATTTTTCAATAATGATTCACCTGAATTGTTAGCATCTTCAGCAGGTCCTGTTGAACAGCTCTCAAGATTTTCAGACACACTGTTGTCTTGAGCCTGTTCACTTGTTGAACATGTCTGACCACTGTTGAACATATCATCAGTAGAACTAGGAAAATCAGCATTGATAGGTTCAGGACATGCATTTGTAATTAAGTCAGTACACTTATTCACACAGGGTGTATTGACATAATCATCATCATGCCCATCATGATTAACAGGTTCCACACTGGGTGTAGTGGAAGCTTTTGAGTCCTCTTCACTGTTTGAATGCATCAGATCATCGAAGTTTAATTCTCTTGAAACTGATTCAGGAACAGCTTTGGTGGAAGCATTCTTGGACTCTTCAAAGGTGACATTTATAGATTCATCTATCACCTTTCTATTGTTGTTGTATACTCTGTAGGCTTTGGAGATAGCAGAGTAGCCAACAAACACACCTTCATCAGCTTTTGGTTCAAACTTTGACAGTTGATCCCTTTGATTCAGAATGAAACAGGGACACCCAAACACATGGAAGTAACTGACATTTGGCTTCCTCCCTTTGAGCAGCTCATAAGGAGTCTTGTTGAACCTTTTCACCACTAAGGATCTGTTTTGGGTGAAGCAGGTAGTGTTAACAGCTTCAGCCCAGAATGATGAAGGTAAACCTGATGCACACAGCATGGTTCTAGCGGCTTCAATGAGAGTTCGGTTTCTCCTTTCAGCAACTCCATTTTGTTGTGGAGTTCTTACAGCTGAAAAGTTTTGAGTGATTCCTTTCTCTTCACAGAAGTCCTCAAGGGTACTGTTTCTGAATTCAATACCATGATCACTTCTAAGCTGCTTCACTTGGGCAGAGTTCAACATTTCCATCTTTTTCACAAATCCAATAATTTCTCTAGCAGCCTCTCCTTTGCTCTTCAGAAAGATCACCCATGTGTACCTGGAGAACTCATCAATCATTACTAGAGTGTATCTTTTTCCTCCTAGACTTGGGACATTTATAGGTCCAAACAAGTCCATGTGAATTAAGAAGAGTGGAGTATCAATACAGAAGTTATGTTTGGATTTAAAAGATGATTTTCTCTGCTTGCCTTTCTCACAAGCTGTGCAGAGTTTATCTTTAACAAAGGTCATAGAAGGCAAACCTATCACCAACTCTTTCTTACAGAGTTTATTGATGTTCTTGAAGTTCAGATGTGACAGCCTTTTGTGCCATAACCAGTTTAAGTCTGCATTTGTTCTTGTGAGAAAGCAAGTTTCAGTTGTGGGATCAGTAGATTGCATGTCCACAACATATACACCTTTCTTTCGTTGAGCACATAGCACAACTTTGCTTTGGGGATCCAATATGTAACCCAGGTGCTCATCAAAATTAACCTTGTAGCCAGCATCACACAGTTGGCTTATGCTAACCAGGTTATGTTTTAGCCCAACCACATAGGCTACTCTTTTGAACACTGCAGCACCAACTTTAAGAGTTCCATATCCCTCAGTAGATCCCTGTACATTGTCACCAAATGTGACTTTTGGCCCTTTTTCAGGCCTGAGATCACTCAGCAATTCTTTACCACCTGTCATGTGCCATGAGCAGCCACTGTCAAAGTACCAAACCTAGGAAGGTTGTTTTTCCTGCAGAGTGATAAGAGAAATATTAGTCATTTTTAGGGGAACTCATCACAAAGATGAGTTCTCCTACTTCATCAACATGTGTTGATGGACTTATAATATCCACACTAATATTCCCTATTTGAATGGTATCAGCTTGGATACCACTTTCATTGACTGACATGTTCCCAACACTGCTTGTAACAGCTGTGAAAGAACTATCAGAGTCAACAGGCCTCATGTCCTCAGATTCAGGACAGTCCTTGGCCAGATGTGTCTTCTTCCCACATTTATAACATTTTCTCTTTTTAGGATTTTTGGAAGATGATCTTTCAGAAACACATTCTGAGTTATTTTTGTTGATTCTGTTAGCAGGTTTAGCAAACTTATTACTACTTGATGAATCAACAGCTTGAGTGGAGGGTTCAATAGCCACAGCTTTGTCTGTCTCTTCTTTCCTCTTTTTAGGAGGACAGATGTCAAAAACAGGAAGCTTAATTGGCTTTTAAACTTCCACAGGTTTGGGAAACTTATTTCCAAGTTTCTCAGGCTGAGCAATGGCTTTGCCTTTGCCCCTACTGAGATGTGATTTATGCTGCCTATCAGCATAATCATAATTTCTGGTTTTGAAAAACTTATTCTCATTTAAAACCAGTTTACCACTATGATTAGAAAACTTATTAGAAATCACAGCAGGTTTGCTTTCAACATGAGACTTGCCCTTGTTGAAAACAGGCTGCTTAACTTTTGAAAACTTATTTTCAAAATGTTTAGCATCAAAAGGATTATCATGCCTTTTACCATCAGCTTTGGACCCAGAACCTGTTCTGTCAACAGGAGAACAGGTTTAGTATCCACAGCTGCAGTTTGGACATGTTTTCCTTTCTTTTGCTTGTGTGAATCATCAGAGCACTTAGCAAGCTGGTTTGATGGAGAACATACTCCCACACCAGCTTTTGAGCTAGGTTCACACGAGCTGTCAGTATTTTGAGGCCTGACAAACCTGTTTGTTGAGATTAGTTTACCATTCGCTTTTTGAACAAAAGTGTTTGGAAGCTCACCAAGAGTGGATAAATCTTCTTTCAGATTATTAATCTCAACAATGGAAGCTGCTGTGTCAAGATCCCCTTCAAGATAGGCTTGAATTTGTGTAGGGATCTGTTGACTTATACAATGGCTGACTTTTTGTGCAGATTGGCACCAAGAGTCAACTATCTTTTGAAGCTTAGCATGCTTTATATCTGTTTCTCTCTTTTCTTCCAGTAATATAGAGTTGATGTGTTTTAATTCATCAAGCTCAGTTTCCAACTTATGGAAACTGTCCAGTTTACTTGAGTTTGTTTTAAGATCAGTTTTAAGCTTAGAGATTTCAGATATTAAAGCATCATGCTTCTCAACAGCAGCTTTCAAATCAACTAGCATATATTCAAACATTTTAATCTTTTCTTCAGAACTGTAAGCCATAAAATTTTGTACCTTATACATCATTGTAGGATTCCAGTTCTCCAAGCTGCTGAAAGCTTCAGCTTCAGCCAGATCCTGTTTGAAACTACTTGTTGATGGGACATCAACGTTGGCCATCAGACATTGAGTGTCTTCTTCATCAGATGATGAATCAGATTCCTCCCAGTCACAAGTCTCTGCCATGAGTCCCTTTTGGCGGTTGGAACCCACTGAGTTTTCCAACTTCCTCAGCTTAGCCATGGCCATAAGGTACTTAACCCTATAATCATCATCCTTGTTTGTCTTGTATGGTTTAGATGACTGACCAACAGCTTTTGACACACAGTCAGCAGCTATATGGCCAGTTTTGCCACATTTAAAGCACTCAGCCTTGGTTTTATCAAATGCCTTATTTTTGCCAGCACCTGAACTTCCTTGCAGCATGTTTCTTCCAAACCTTTTCTTGTTGAACCTTTTGACAAGCATAGCTATCATTTGCTCATCATCCTGTTCAGCAAGATCTGCATTATCTTCCTCATCTGACATCTCCTCCTTATCATCATCCTGTTGATCAGGTTGAGTGAACACATCACTCACCTGATTCACAGGCTGTCTCACATTAGCCACAAAGGCTGCACCTCTTTTAGACATCTCCAAGGAATTTCTTTTCTGTTGCCTTGATTGTTCATCATTTAGTAAAGATCCATACAAGTTGACAAGATCCATACTTCTGATGGTACCTGAGTTTCTTAAGATTGTTGAAAAGTAGTTCCATTCTTCAGGTAGGATGTCCAAAAATTTGTTCACCAGGGTAAGGCTGTCCTTGATGATCCCAACAGCTTTGAGATCATTCACAAGAGCAGTAAACTTGGTGTAGGTTTCTGTGAGAGTCTCCTTTGGATTTGCAAAAAGGAGTTCATACTGTCTAACAAGATTGTTAATCCTGTTATCCAGTGTGATTGTGGGTCCATCATAGACGGTACACAAAGTATCCCACATCTCCTTTGTTGTTTTCATTTTCTCAACCTGCTTGAACACATCATCAGGGAGAGAAATAACCAGGTTATTCCTGGCCTTTGCATCCAGCGCTACCAATCTCTTATCTTCATCAGACCATTGAGCTTTGGCTTTCTCAAAGGTCCTGATTTCGGGAGCAGCTCCTTCAACCGCTGGAGTTATGGTAGTAACAGAGGTTGGCACATAAGGGCCCTCCATCACTATCTCTGGTAGTTGTACATCCAGATTCTCTAGATAGAGCATCATTCTGCACTTCCAGCCAGAGAAGTTTTGATGATTGAATTTTGGAGGTTTGCCCATAGAGCCATTGTCATAGTATGAGGAGCCTGCAGCACTGTTGTCCATGGAAACTTGGGAGAATGAGAGATCTAGAACGACACACACTCTAAACTGCTCTGATACCAGTTGTAGGTCCCGAGAGGTTCCCAAAGTATATAGCTTTAAGCTGTAGAGGGGGGGTGAATACAGCTATTTAAAAAACTACACACTATTTTCTCAATGTTTGTATGTATTATCAACAAGTTGTTAATTACAAACAAGCTTGAATGCGGAAATGTTCAAGCTGAGATGACAGATACAACAGTATGTTCACTAGTCTAAGACAGACTCAAACTAGTTTACAATGAATACACTCACTAAGAAGCACTCACTGTGTTTACAAGACTTAGAGGGACAGCTTATGTAGAACAGCTTAGACACAAAGAAACTGTATTACACAGGCAGGCTTGCATGCATGAAAAACACACTTGCACGTTCACTCTTGGCTTCAGCACTTAGCTTTTTTGGCTTAATCTTTCTGTCCTTAGAAGCTTCCTTTTATACTCACTCAGAGGATCTAAGAGAAGTTTCTTCATTGGACGGAATGAAAAAGGAGAAGTCTTGTTGAAAAGACAACATAACCTTTTCTGCACTTTCTGAAAAGCAGACTTGTCTTCTTGTGTGCAGAACTTTTGTCTTTTCACTTTGTCTACTGTTGCATTGCCTTTAACTAAATAAGGAATGTCAACTTTGCGTCTTTCTTCCTTGTAAAGGCCTATTTTGATATAAGAAAAAGGTCTGTCACCCTTTTTCAAATAACCTTTTGTCTTCATGTAACAGAACAGCTTGGGCATGCTGAGCAGTTCTGATTTCCACTTTGTCTTCGACTTTGTAAACTGATCTTGTAGTAAAAAACATTACATGAGGACATGGAAACACATTCCATAAAGTGTTTAGCCTGTTCATAAAGAACAGGTTTTGTTCACGAAGAACAGAACACTTGTAAACTGCCCAAGATGCTCATCAGTGTAGAGCAGCGTAGACAGTTTATGTCCAGCCTGTTCAGCAGACTGAACAGCTTGAGCAAAACTGTCTTTGTTGCAACACATGCAACTCATAGAACAACTTTAGGCTGATATTGCAAATCATTTTCAAGTTTCAATAAGGCATATAACAGGCCTTAAATTCAACCTTCAAAAGCATCAACAGGTTTGATTAATAATCTCCCCCTCAGATGCAGAACAGGTTTGACTGAGGCCTTTTTGTGCCTAACACTTTTTAGCATAGGACAGCTCTGCGACAAAGGACTAGAGGTAACGTTTAGGGCTAAGAGCTGCAGTGTTAAGAGTATGGATGGAAAAGAAATCCTAACAGGTTCCCGAAACTCTAACCTCTACACCATTGACGTAGCTAAGCTAATAGTGAAGGATAACATTTGCCTACTATCAAAAGCCTCTTCAAAAGACTCTTGGTTGTGGCATCGAAGATTATCCCATTTGAATTTTGATAATATCAACAAGCTTGCTGCGAAACAATTGGTTAAAGGACTTCCTGAATTGCGCTACGAAAAGGACCATCTATGTGGAGCTTGTGAGAAAGGAAAAATGAAACGATCATCTCACAAACCAAAGCCCGAACCATCAACAAAAAGAGTATTGGAGTTACTTCATATGGATTTATGCGGACCGATGAGGACTCAAAGCATAAATGGAAAACGATATGTGTTGGTTATCGTTGATGATTATTCTCGATATACCTGGGTCAGGTTCTTGCGTTGCAAGGACGAGACAACTCAAGAAATCATAGATTTTATCAAGAGTGTCGAGACCCAACAGCAGCTGTCAGTGCAATCAATCAGATCAGATAACGGCACGGAGTTCAAGAACTCGGTAGTTGAGGGCTTCCTTCGATCCAAAGGTATTCAGCATCAATACTCTGCTGCTCGAACACCTCAACAAAATGGGGTCGTGGAAAGGCGTAACCGTACGCTTGTGGAAGCCGCTTGTACAATGCTCACATACTCGAAGCTACCTCCGTTCTTGTGGGCCGAAGCCGTATCAACAACATGCTACACACAAAATCGCTCCATCATCCATAAGCGCTTTAACAAAACTCCTTACCAACTCTTTTTGAATAAAGTACCATTTATCAAGTACTTACGTGTATTTGGTTGCAGGTTCTATGTGCTGAATGACAAAGACAACCTCGGGAAATTTAACGAAAAGGCGGATGAAGCGATCTTCATTGGATACTCATCCAACTCGAAGGCGTATCGCGCATTCAATACCCGAACCAGAACAGTCAATGAAAGTGTGCACGTCACATTTGATGAGTTGGCTGAACAGGCACCCGAAGTTGATCAATCAGGACCTCGCATTACTCAAATGCCAGGAGACTCTTCCAATAACCCCATTTCTTTTTCTTTTTCTGATTTGGTTAATTTGTTTGATCCTTTTTATGTTGAATTTTTCGGTCCTAACGCTAGTGTTTCTAATGTTGTCAATAATGTAGGTAATCCTTCCAGTTCAACTGCGCCACAAAGTTTCTCCGCTCCATCTTCTTCAACGTACCCTCCTCCATCTACATCATCCACCGACACATCCGCAGTTGAATCTACTCCTATAATACCCTCACATATAATACCAACAATTCTTCCTTAACCTGAACACTCGGGAATCGAACCGGAACCAGTGGTACCTTCATTTGAAACCATTGACCATGAATCTTCATCCATCCCCACATTAACCACAGAGGTTCCATCCCGAGCACCCCTTCCACACGAGATTAAATGGACCCGAAGTCACCCAACAGATCAAATCATTGGTGATGTATCAACAGGAGTCCAAACTCGTAGGGCATCTGCTAATGAATGCCTCTTCGCATCATTCCTGAGTATGATAGAGCCCGCTCGTGTGGATGAAGCCCTGACAGATCCAGATTGGATAGTTGCAATGCAAGAGGAACTCAACCAGTTTGAATAGCTAAGAGTATGGCGGTTAGTTCCCAAACCAAAAGACCGTACAGTCATCGGAACAAAGTGGATCTTTAAGAACAAACGAGATGAGAACGACATTGTGATAAGGAATAAAGCAAGACTTGTTGCCAAAGGCTACCGACAACAAGAAGGGATAGATTATGACGAGACCTTCGCTCCAGTTGCACGGATCGAAGCAATCAGAATCTTCTTGGCGTATGCGGCACACAAAGATTTCAAAGTGTACCAAATGGACGTCAAGACTGCCTTTCTAAACGGTGAACTTAACGAGGAGGTCTATGTTGAACAACCACAAGGCTTTGTTGATGCACATAAACCCGACCATGTTTATGTGCTAGATAAAGCCCTCTATGGTTTAAAACAAGCACCTCGAGCATGGTATGATAGTCTTTCAAATTTCCTTATTTCTGCCGGTTTCTATAAAGGTGTGGTGGACACAACTCTGTTCACTAAAAGGGAAGGCCCACATATAATGCTAGTACAAATATATGTCGACGATATTATATTTGGATCTACTGACAGTAATTTTTGTAAGGATTTTTCAGCCCTAATGGAGTCCAGGTTCGAGATGAGTATGATGGGGGAAATGAACTTTTTCCTCGGATTACAAGTCAAACAACTTGAGGATGGAATTTTTGTCAACCAGTCGAAATATACTCTTGAAATTCTCAAGAAATATAAGTTAGATTCTTGCACGAGTATCGCAACTCCCATGGCCTCCAACTGTAAGTTAGACACCGATCCTTCTGGGAAAAGTGTCGATAATACAACTTACAGAGGGATGATAGGATCCTTACTATACTTGACTGCCAGTAGGCCAGATATAATGTTTTCAACATGTCTTTGTGCTAGATTTCAGGCCGACCCAAAAGAATCACACCTAACTGTGGTAAAACGCATTTTTCGTTATCTTAAGGGTACACCCGAACTTGGTCTATGGTATCCAAAGGGAACCGATTTCGATCTTACCGCGTTTTCAGATGCTGATTTTGCAGGTTGTAGAGTTGACAGAAAAAGCACGTCGGGAGGAATTCAGTTTTTAGGAGATAGACCGGTGAGTTGGTCTTCCAAAAAGCAGAATTGTGTTTCCACATCTACAGCTGAGGCTGAGTATGTAGCAGCTGCAAGCTGTTGCTCTCAAGTGGTGTGGATGAGAACACAATTACGCGATTATGGATTCTCATTCACCAATATCCCAATTTACTGTGATTCTCGAAGTGCAATTGCCATCTCTTGCAATCCAGTGCAGCACTCTCGAACAAAACACATAGATATCAGGTATCATTTTATTAAAGATCACGTAGAAAAGGGAACCATTGAGTTGTATTTTGTTGGCACGGAATATCAACTTGCGGATATATTTACTAAAGCTTTAGACGAACCTCGTTTTCAGTTTTTAGTATCCCATATCGGCATGTTGAATGCGCCTTCCAATTAAATATCAGATATTGTCTTAAATAATTCTATTTCAATTTATCATGATTGAAATTCCTTTATTTTAGAAAACATCTGTTATTTAAATTTAAGGATTGTGTCACAAAATTGAAACTCAATATTTCCTTATCTGTGTATATTTTTTTTAATAATTAATGATCCTGACAAATTGCTGTGTGAATTGTTCATCACGGAGTGGGATGCAAACAATATCCAGGTTTGTCTGTGTTTGTAAGGCTAAAAAGGGTTGTCAAGATTAAATCTGAAAAAGAAAAGGAAAAGAACCGGTATTTATTTGAGGGGGAGTATAGTTAGGATTTTAAATTTTATAATTCTGTGTTTCTCTTTAATTTTTTGTGGTTTAATTTTAAATTTTAGGTTGGTCATATTTTTTTAATTTTAAGTTTAATTTAATAGGTCAGAAAATCACAAAAAAATTTTAACTTTCAAATTTATCAAAAAGCCAAAAATATTTTAGTTTACTTTATTTTATTTTATTTTATTTTATTTCATTTTATCTTAATTTAAAAAGATCAAAGAAAATACCAAAAATATTTTATTTTGAAGTCTCATAGAAAAACTCAAAAAGATTTAACAAAATTGGGCCAAAAGTTTTTGTTTTTGTTTTGTTTAATCTTGTTTCACTTTTTGTTAATAGCCCAAACTTATTTTTTCTTGTGTGTGTGTGGTGTTTGATGAAACCGGCGGCCCAATTTTTCTGTTTTGGGCGCGGATCGTATGACCCGGATCCGACCCGGCTGCCTTTAAAAGGGTTAGTCAACCGGTCAATGTCTTCATCACCAAGATATTTTTCCTTCTTTCTTCCTTCTTTCTTCCTTGCTGCCGTCGACTCCCACCGCCCACAACCACCATTTCTACCGATTCAAGCTTTTGGACCACCTTTTTCTTTAGTTTTTCTTGTGTTTTTCATCTACGGCACTTCCGGGTAAACCATTTCTATCTTTATTTCAGTGTTTAACATCATAAATTGTGACTTTGAATTTCAACTTTTAGTTAGTTTTTCTTCTCGGTTTTTCTTAGTTTTAGGTACTTTAATGTGTGTTTTTCAGTTAGTAACAGTTAGATAAAGCGTTCCTTAGGTTGTTTTAGCTTAGGATCTGTAATTTCATGCATTTTTGTCAAAATCACCACTGTTCACGTTGCATGTTGCATGAACTGCATTTAATGAACTGTTGCATTTCGGACCATCCGAATTCGGATGTGTCCCTTAGAAAATTTTTCAAAATTTGACAACTGTTTATCCGAATTCGGACACTGTGCATCCGAACTCGAATCACTGTGCATCCGAATTCGGATCTTCAAAAGTTGTTCAACATTGTTCATTATTTTTATAAGTTACATTTTTCATCCACTGTTCATCCGAATTCGGATGATATCCGAATTCGGTTCCCATCCGAATTCTGGATACCATCCGAAATCAGGTCCTTTCCATATCATTGCATACATCCACTTAAGTCCACATCCGAATTCGGATCATGATTCATGAACCATCCGAATTCGGACCACCACCATTCATTCCATGCCATGCATTTCGGACCAACATCCGAATTCGGTCCCTATTTTCACCTCATCCGAATTCAGACCCCCACTCACCATTCATGAATCATCCGGATTTCGGCCTGATCCGAATTCGGTGACACTGTTCATCCGAATTCGGACCATCCGAAATCCAACACTAGCATTTTTTTATTTTTCATTTTTCCATTTTTGCATTTTTATATAAATTCAAAAAATACAAAAAATATTTCTTCCTCATCGTGCACCATTGATTAGAGTTAGGACTAGTGTTTCAGTGAAAAAGTCTGGTCTAACATCGGTCTCTTAACGATTGACTTTGGACTTTATTAGTAGAATTTTATGCTACTAATAAAGACACGATGCTAAACAGATCCGACAGTTTCTATTTCACACTAATCTAGACTTCACATCAATGCATTATCAGTTGAGTCTTCTTATTCTAACTCTGATGCACCTTGCAGGATGATGGAACCCGCAGTTGTTCTCACCATACCCCATTTTCCCATCCCAAACAACAACGCCCAACTCCCAGAAGAATCCATTCTCCCCAACGCCGAGTTTGTCGAGTTCATTCCACATAACTGGCAACTCGACGTTTCCATCTTAACCAAAGAACCCCAAACCCTAGCATTCGACATCCTCACTCGCCATCCCTTCTACTACGCCTTATCCACTGCCATAGCTGTTCCCCAGATATATCTTCAACAATTCTGGAACAGGCTGAAATATGTGTCTGACCCCGAACCTCATTTCACATCCACCATAGACTGTGTTCCAGTCAAAGTCACTATATCTGCCATCTGCCACATCCTTCACCTACCAGCTGAATTCTGCCTTCCAACCCATGAATTTTTCGATCCCAACCCATCCGTCACTGAAACCCTATCAGAGATTCAAACTCTGGGTTATGATGGCCCTCTTTCTAAACCCTCAGACTTTCGCACAAAGAATCTTCAATCCCACTGGCGGATACTATTTGATGTGATTAACAAATGCTTCACCGCCAAGCATTCCGGACATGACTCAGCGTCGGCTCAGGTACTAGCCATGTTCACAGGCTTTGCCTTTGACCGACATGTGGACTATGCTGCTTTCCTATTCGAGGAATTACGAAGAGTCTATGTGGAGAGGGGCACAAAAAAAGGCAGAAAGTATATTCCTCTACGGTTTTCTGCAACTCATAATACAGTACGCAACGGACCATGACGATGATATCCATGAGCGTCCGGAGGCAGACGTCTACCCCACCGTGGCGATTCAAAAGCTAACTCTGCCAAAGGGGGCCCCTACGGTGCCGATAATGAAAATACCTCTGTCTTTACTATTGAGGTCAAGGGGAATGGAGCGGGTGAGGGCGTATATTCTTATCCGGATGAGTCTCAGTCGGAATCGTCTGAGACTAGCCAATCCGAAGGTGAGGCAAGTATGAGTGAGCATAAGGGAGTTCGGGTGGACGTTCAACAACAATCTCTGGGTATGGGTGAGGGGGAGCCTGTGTTAGTAAGGGAGGAAGCAGGAGGTGAGACGGCAGAGATGGCAGATTCAGAAAGAACCGTCTCTGTCGTGAGAGCGAGGGAGGTACAATCTGAGGGTGAACTAAGCCCTATAAGCCGGATTCCCCACTATAAGACCGTCCGTCCAACGGTCGAATTAACCACCACCACCCACTTGGTTTCCCCTCAAAGGGAAACCACTTCATTTCACGGGGTTCTAGCACATACTCCATCGCCCTCTCATTCAGAGTGTGGCAGTGTTGATAGAGGTCACACTCCTCCCCAGGTGACCGCACTTCATTCCATCACGATTCCATCCCCCCATACACAGACACCGCACGATGCCTCCGTGGCATCCCCAAGAGCTGCCTTCGTGGCAGCTCCTCAAACTTCCGGATCTGCGCATCCTATGCAGGAGCCCGAGATGACGGAAGGAAGACCGGAAGTGGCTCCATCAACGCCATCCACTTCCGGCCATCTCCCAATAAATTTGGAGATGTTAACGGCAGCTTTACATGCTGCCGGCGTGATTACCCGGGCTGACCTGGACGCCCAAAAGGAAGCCGCCGAGGAACGTCACACCGCCCTACTCTCACTAATCAAGGGTAAGGGTGTCGCTTCCGAAGCTGGCCCCCCACCAGGTTCCCATTCAGTTCAACATCAGATTTCCGAGCTGTCGGACAAGACAGATGCTCTTAACCGCCTTATTCTGCAAGTCCAAGAACAACTGAATTCAAGAATGGATCGCATAGAGTCGGCAGTTATAGAACTCCAGTGCCGCACTCAAGCAGAGGCACCAAAGCGAAAACATGACGATCAGGACGACCCTGATCGTCATGAGGGGGAGAAAAGGCGAAAGGTTCAGTATGAGGACCCCATGCTGGGTATAGGGGGAGAAGAGACCGCTGAGGGGTCAGAATTTTAGGGGTCAGGGGAAAAGAGACAGGAGGCTCAGGAATACCTCTGTTAGGCACAAAAAGGCCTTAGTCAAACCTGTTCTACATCTGAGGGGGAGATTTATAATCAAACCTGTTGATGCATTTGAAGGTTGAATTTAAGGCCTGTTATATGCATTAGTGAAGCCTGAAAATGATTTGCAATATTAGTCATAAGCTGTTCTATGTGTTGCATGTGTTGCAACTAAGACAGTTTGTCCAAGCTGTTCTGTCTGCTGAACAAGCTGGACATAAACTGTCTACGCTGCTCTACACTGGTGAGCAGCTTGGGCAATTTTAAAGTGTTCTGTTCTTTGTGAACAGAACCTGTTCTTTGTGAACAGGCTAAACACTTTATGGAATATGTTTCCAAGTCATCATGTATTGTTTTTGACTACTAGATCAGTTTACAAAGTCGAAGACAAAGTGGAAAACAGAACTGCTCAGCCTGCCCAAAGCTGTTCTGTAACATTGAAGACAAAAGGTTATTTGAAAAAAGGTGGACGACCTTTTTCTTATATCAAAATAGGCCTTTACAAGGAAGAAAGACGCAAAGTTGACATTCCTAAATTAGTTAAGGCAATGCAACAGTAGACAAAGTAAAAAGACAAAAGTTCTGCACATGTTGAAGACAAGTCTGCTTTTCAGAAAAGTGCAGAAAAGGTTATGTTGTCTTTTCAACAAGACTTCTCCTTTTCATTTCGTCCAATGAAAGATTGTTTCTCTTAGATCCTCTGAGTGAGTATAAAAGGAAGCTTCTAAGGACAGAAAGAAGTGTGAAGAAAGCTAAGTGCTGAAACCAAGAGTGAACGTGCAAGTGTGTTTTTCATGCATGCAAGCCTGCTGTGTAATTCAGTATCTGTGTGTCTAAGCTGTTTTACATAAGCTGTTCCCTTAAGTCTTGTAAACACAGTGAGTGCTTCTTAGTGAGTGTATTCATTGTATACTAGTTTGAGTTTGTCTTAAACTAGTGAACATACTGTTGTATCTGTCATCTCAGCTTGAACTATTCCGCATTCAAGCTTGTTTGTAATTAACAAATTGTTGATAATGCATACAAACATTGAGAAAATAGTGTGTAGTTCTTAAATTGCTGTGTTCACCCCCCCTCTACAGCTTAAAGCTATATACTTTGGGAACCTCTCGGGACCTACAACTGGTATCAGAGCAGTTTAGAGTGTGTGTCATTCTAGATCTCTCATTCTCCCAAGTTTCCATGGACAACAGTGCTGCAGTGCAAAATTCTTCTTACGATGACAATGGCGTCTATGGGGCAAACCCGCCAAAAGTGTAATCATCAAGAACTTCCCATCTGGTTGGAAGGGCAAAGATGCTCTATTTAGAGAATCTGATGTAACAACTAGCCAGATCGTAGTGATGGGGGTCCCCTTATAGTGATCAGGGACCAACCTCTGTTCTTACCTAACTCCAGCGTTTGCAGGGCGCTGCTCTGACATCAGGACCTTTGCGACCCAGTCGCTAAAAAGCTCAATGGGTTCCTATGATACACAAGACTGGGCTCTGGTTCGAGAATGCCCAGGAACAACCTAGTCCATTTCTGCTTCCTGATGATGTGTTCAAACGAAGCAGTTTAGAAAATGAATACAGCAAAAGGAAAGGTTGGGATCCTACTTGTTGTCCCGTCTATGCTGGACCCACAAAGCACACAGACAAAAGGATCAACAAATCTTGTTAGAGCATTTTACACTTTTCGTTTGCTAAAACCAAAGGGAGACTCTACTGAAAAGCCTACAACCCCAGGTTTATTTGGGCTCGATTGGGAATGATCTCAAAGCTGGTTGGGATCACTATGGCAGTGCTACCCGGTGAATAGATTTGGGACATTCTACCTGCAGAGGTGAACTACTTCTATCACAAGTCAAAGTAACTCAGGTATATCCAAGCGTAATGGCTCTGGTCACATCTGTAATGGAATCCTGTGTCCGTGACATGACCAGTCAAGCCACCAACGCGCAATGGGCCTTGGAACTGGGTCCACCGATCTGTGCCGCCATTTTGGCTAATGTCCAGAAGAAGCCTGTAAATCCGGTGAGTTATGTGTCCCTCAACTAATCAACCGGATGATGACACGAAGGCGTTCCAAATGAAGAATATACTGCTAATCTTGCGCTGAACAAGATGAGTTATCAAATGATAGCTATGCTTAGGTCAAAAAGGTTTCAACAATAAAACGTTTTACGAACAACATGCTGTGCAAAGGGGAGTTCAGGTGCTGTCACACCTCCTTTGCCTTGACTAATCCAAACGGCATTCGTTCTTCAACCGTGGTCGAAAGAACTGTCCATATAGGCTTCTGTGATTGTGGTTTTAACAGCTATCTCTCTCAAACACACACCCCTTCTGCTTTAGGAACGAGAGAGGATCCTTCTTTTTCACCCCGCAATCATCAAGTCTCTATGTCCCGTGTTTTCCAGCATTTGACGCACGCAGCCGTGGGAGTTTATGCAAATGCTTTCTTTTTGCGCACTCGTTGAACTTCCTTTCGCAGGTTTCTTCCAAACCTTTTCTTGTTTTGAACCTTTTTGACAAGCATGAGCTATCCTTTGCTCATCATCGTGGTTTACGCAAGATCTGGCAGGTATCTGCTTCCATCTGACACCTGTACCTCTTGTCTCATCCTTGGAGTCCGTTTGATTGAACACATCACATCAACCTGATTACAGGCTGTCTCACATTGAGCCACAAAGGCTGCACCTCTTTTGGACATTGCCAAGGAATGCTCGTTTGTTTGCCTGGACGGTTCATCATGCACGAAGAGTCCATACAAGATTGACCAAGCCCATACTTCTGATAGATACCTGAGTTCCTTAGAATTGTTGAGAAGTAGTTCCACTCTTCAGGTAGAATGTCAGAATTTTCTTTCACCAGGGTAAGAACTGTCCTGGTGATCCCACAGCTTGAGATCATTCACTAGAGCAATGAAACTGGTGTAGTTGTTTCGAGGTTGAGAGTCCTCCTTTGGTTTTCGCAAGAAAATTTCATACTGTCTAGCAGATTTGATCCTGTTGCTAGTGGTGATTGTTGGTCATCATGAGACGGTACACAAAGTAAATCCCACATCTCCTGTTGCTGTCTTCATTTTCTCAACCTGACTGTGAACACATCATCAAGAAAGAAAATACCAGCTTTGTTTCCTGGCATTTAAAAAAAAGGGGGGAGCCATCCAGAGCCACCAGTCTCTTGTCTTTCATCAGACGCATTGAGCTTTTGCGCTTTCTCAAGTCTTATTTCAGAGCATCTCCTTCACCGCTGAGAGGTTAGGGGTAGTAACAGAGGTTGGTACATAGGGGACCAGCCAGCAT